>MCJB01037166.1:197981-233361 GCA_002018475.1 Nicotiana obtusifolia | reverse complement strand
AACATCATGGCCAAATTGACTCACGAAGTCACTGCGCGATACATTGAAAATTTTGTTAGTTGCATCAACCAAATTAAATAGTAGTCCATGTAAATTAATCTTACGTCAACACTTATTTAAGAAAGGTTTGAACTTCTTTTCCAGACAATTTAGCAACACATGATTTGAAGCTGATTTGTACTCCATACTACTTAGGCCCCTTTTTGTTCGATCTTTAGAACCTCGGCGTGGTTGATTCAATATGGACATTGGCGGATATAATGGATCAATCTCAAACACGACGTTCTGCCGATTGGGCCTATTTCTAGCACATGGCACATGACTGTCGAAGTAGTAAGAACAAAAATGGGCAGTTTTCTTTGCAAGATAGGCTTCGCATATGGATCCTTCAATCCTATTCCTCTGTTTAACAGATCGTTTACACTTGTTGATAGTCCTGCACATTGTCATATTAGACGATAATGTTAAACAAAATTACAAGAATAAATCAAGGTTTGATCATTACCTCTCGAATGGATACATCCACTTGCATTGAACCGGCCCTCCAAGTCGTGCCTCGTGTACAAGGTGAATTGGAAGGTGTTCCATCACATAAAAAAACCGCATGGAAAAATCCTTTCCAGCTTATTATTGATTACAAGAATGTTCTGATTCATTTGAAATAGGTTTTCTTCCCTTAATGTGGTAGAATATAAGTCTTTGAAGAACAAACTTATCTTTGTGATGGGTTTCCAGATATTTTCAAGCAAACCATAAAATGCAATAGGGATTAAAGTTTCCATGAAGATATGACAGTCATGACTTTTCATATGAGTCAACTTTCCTTCAACCATATCGGCACGTTTCCTAGGTTCGAAGCATAGCCCTCGGGCATCTTTAGGTTTGCAACCCATTCACAAATTTGTCGTCTTTGTTCCAAAGTGAATGTGTAGCTGGCCTTGGGCTTGAACACCTTCGCAAACTACAAATGTAATTCAGGTCGCCTGCAATGTTCTTGCATATCCAGTCTAGCCTTGGGGTTATCTTTCGTCTTATTCTTATCATCCATCACTGTGTTGAAAATATTGTCAAAATAGTTCTTCTCAATATGCATGACATTAGATTGTGTCGGAGAAGATTATCCTTCCAATATGGCAACTCCCGAAATATGCTCTATTTTGTCCAGTTATGAGTAACACCATATCCAAGAAATATAGTTGGTGGGACCTCGGTAACTTTAGTGAAGTTCTGAATCCTCTCTCAAATTCCCTCACCAGAAAAAATTGGAGGTGGCAAATCACGTTCAACCGTATTCTTTTTTAATGTGTTCTTCATCCTTCTGAACTCATGATCAACTGGCAAGAACTGACGATGACAATCAAACCATGACTACTGTCATGGGCGGCTTTCCAGCCTCACCCCATGACCCCTTGGACGCGCCCCGTGGCGTCCTAAGCCTCTCAAAGCCTAGCGCCACGGACGGCCCCGTGGTCTTGGCCGCGCCAAGTGACAAGTGCGCAAGTGCCTCTGTCGCCCCACCAACACTCCTTGCCGGCGCCCAGCGGCTTGCGAGTGTCAATCATGCTGTGCGCGCAGACAATGCCGCACAGCCCAACGATGCCGCGCGCACAGCCAAGGCCGCGCGCATCAATCATGATCCAAGCACAAGTGCCAGCGCCCCGCCGCGGGCCATCGTCAATGGTGCTGCGCGCGCAGACAGCGACGCGCGCGCAGACCCTGACCGTCAAGACAAAGCTGCTGCCATTGGACTTAGTATTTCTACATCTTAGAAGGCTAAGTTCCTTTCATTGTAAATATAGAATAGTCTTACTGTTTTATATTCATTGTGCTCCTTGAGCACGCATTAGGTCTACTCCTGTAATTTGGGTTTTTATTTTTTTAGCATTATTAGGGGGGTATCAGCATTCAAACATTTTCAGCAAGCATTCAATTCTCTGTACTGGTGTCTTCGCCCCCTCGACACCGCATTAGCTTTGTAATAGCTTTTTCATCATCAATACAATCATCATCAAAAATCCAACCAAAGCTTCCGCTGCTCTCATTTCTCTTGTTGCCTACGAATTGGTTTTCCCGCACGGCACTGACAATCTAGTCTAGCGTGCGGAGGGGACCTCAGTTGGCGGACGGCAATCGTACTGACATCGATTGCCTAGCCTTACGCTACCCTTCCAAAGCATCTCAGGAAGGCGTCGCGTAACACTACTTTCGGCCATGTCTTAAAGTGAACGCTTTACCTTTTTCCATGCAGTAAGGACATGCTAACTTTCCAGCAGTCATCCACCCAGAAAACATTCCATACGCAGGGAAATCATTAATGGAACACATTAAGTTAGAGCCAAGTTGAAATTTTGCTTAGTTGATATGTCATATGTCTTAACTCCATCATACCACAACTATTTTAGCTCATCAATTAGAGGTTGAAAATATATACATCAATCAAACTCATTGGATTGCAGGGACAGGTAATAACACAATTTAGAAAAATATATGGACTAGTAACATACATTTCAGGCAGAAGATTATACGGCGTAATAAAGACTGGCCAGCATGAATATGGTGTTGCAGAAACAGAAAATAGTGTGAAACCATCAGCACACAAACCCAACCGAACATTCCTCGGTTCATTAGCATAATTCGGATACGTCCTATCAAAATGCTTCCAAGCTTCCCCATCTGAAGGATGACACATAACACCAGGCGGCCTTCTATTTTCATTGTGCCATCTCATATGAGGAGCGGAACTAATCGATGCGTACAACCTCTTTAATCTAGGAATAAGAGGTAAATAATGCATCGACTTTATAACAACCTTCTTCCCACTGGAAACCCGCGTAAAACGAGGTTTTTCACAAAATTTACAACTTTCTAAATCTGCATCACCCTTATAATACAACATGCAACCATCTTCACAACAATCGATTCTCATAGACGAGAGTCCTAATTTAGAAACCAATCTTTTAGCCTTACAGAAATCTTCAGGTATGTTGGAATTTGGTTTAATTAGTTCACTCATAAGGCCAATGAAGAATCCATTCTCACTTGAGAGATATTGGTATCTGATTTGATACTTAATAATCTAACCGCAACAGAAAACTGAGAATGCATACTCCTTTCACTTAGTGGACGACTAGCAGCCTCTAACTGATCATAAAAATATTTTGCCTCTTCATTAGGAGCTTGTTCAACACTTTCATGAGGTTCAAACTTGAAGTGAATCCCAAAAGCATCTACAACCATTTCATGGTATCTATGATGTTGAACGTTATTCCCTACCAACCTACTACTTTCACCAACAACTATGTTATGAAATACACCATCACTACCATCAACCTCTCCATGACGAGTCCACACAAAATAATTATCCATAAATCTTTTTTTATAAAGATGAGTCTTAACATCCTCCGATCCAAAAAAAATACAAACACTTGCACTTCACACAAGGACACCTAATCATCCCTCCGATTTGAAATAGTTCAAGCTTAGATTGTATCATTACACTTAGTATTAGATTGAGAACTAGCTTAATATATATGAGTTGCACTCCGTCTGCGGCTAATAACACCTAATGATTGTTGGATAATTTTGTATTTTAGATTAAGAAAATTCAATGAAAAAGGGTCACACGCTAAATAATTATAATAAAATTCTAAAGACCTCTAAAATATCCATAATCATAAACTTCCTCTTCTATATAGAGTGGTGAGACAAGTCCCTTGCTCAATACAAGTATTATGTCTCTAGAGATAAGCATATTAGCACCTAAGACAAGCATCTAGGTCTTCCAAAATGTAAAAATCTAAAATTACACAAAATACCAATTCACAAAGAGGGGCTAGAGTACAAATATGAACTCTTCTAATATGAACAATCCTAAATGATAAATGATAACACATGAAATATGTCAAAGGTTCAATGACAAGGCAACTATATTGGGAAACTTTGGAAGTGCCATATAATAAGATTGAGTTATCCTTGTAATTTATTTTAAGTTTTAATCATCAAATCACAATTATACAACTGAATTTAATTAAACATTAACTAAACCCCTAATTTATAAAATTAAAATAATTAAAATTACTTAAATTCAAAAATATAGATAACTAACCTTGAAATTCTAGGATAGGGGGTTTGATTTTGGGTGGTGGAGGAGGCAGTGGGGCCGGCAGAACAGTGGCGGGGGAGGGGAGGGAGACTTCTAGGTGCTTTGTTTTTGGGTGAGGAGGGAGATAGGAGTTTATTTTGGGTGGGGATTTGGGGGAATCGCGATTGTAGGGAGGAGAAGAAGAATGATGGAAGAGAGATAGAAAAAAGAGGAAAATGGGAAAAAACCCATCTGGTGAAGACCTAAATTGAACATGTTCGACCGAAATCAGTCAAAAATTTCGGTCGGTAAGTTTAAGTGGCCTTTGACTGTTTGACCACGACCATTCCGACCGAAGTCGGTCGGTAATTTAATGTTAAATTAAAAAAATATTTAATTCAAAATACCGACCTAAGTCGGTCAGTTTTAGATAAGATACAAATTAATTATAGGTATTATATAATATATAATTAATTGTGTATGTATATATATGTATACACACACACACACACACATATATATATATTCTCCAATCGTGTGATTTGACCGAATATATGTTGTTGTTGCTATAACTTAAGTTTTACTATAGCACTACATGTTATAACACTATATATTTTGTTTTTAAATGTGTTATAGCCGATACTTAGACTTGATCGCTCCAACATTAATTATAGGTACTATATAATATATAATTAATTGTGTATGTATATATATGTATATATTCACACACACACACACACACACACACACATATATATATATACACACACACACACACACATATAATACATAAATACATATGTTTTTTCAATCGTGTGATTTGACCGAGTATATGTTATTGTTGCTACAATTTAACTTTTAATATAGTACTATATCTTATAACACTATACATTTTGTTTTTAAATGTGTTATAGCCGATACTTAGACTCGATCGCTCCTACATTAATTATAGGTACTACATAATATATGTTATGAATAGAATTATATTTAAGATGAATGCCTATATTTTAGAGAGATCTTAGGGTTTGGTATTTGGTGGCTAAGCCACTTTTTCCCCTTAAATAGAGGTGTTCTATTCCATTGTATTTCATCCCAAATCAATAAGAATTCTCTCTCTCTAATTTTCTCTGCAATACTCTTCTTCTTCTTTATTATTTTATAACACATTATTAGCACGATACTCCAACCAATTGAGTAGAGGCTTTGGGATACGTGTATGGTGCTCAACCTATACATAATATTGAGTATAATGATTGTCAATTGTTCCATGAACATCCCTCAAGAATAAATTCTGGATTTAAGGTTTATTTTACCTTATTTTACCTCGGGCCATCGACATCATACGCTCTACTGAAATAGATTTCGCGGAAAACCAGCTATATCCGATCTTGGTTGGCCTTTCACCCCTAGCCACAAGTCATCCCCGCGGGTCTTTCCTTGATCCCTTCCTTGCCTCATCTCCCTAATCTCTCCTATAAATAACAAGGCCCTTGCGCAGGTGGTTAGCAACCGAAGACAAGATTCGAGGGGCGTTCAGCCACTTGACTGTAAGGAGAGGGGCTGTTGCTGCAGTTTCGCCGCTTGCATTGCAATTCTCGCACGTTTTTAGGGCGGATAAGAGGTGATTTTCTCTTTTAAATTCTTGACATTTTATAATTTGATTTTAAATAAAAGCAAAGATAATAAATTTTGATTATAACTCTAATAGAGTTTGTAAGAAATTATAACCACCTGAGGTGGTAAAATTTCTATGTCTTGCCCTGATCAAATTCATGTATGATTGTGAGTACAAGAAGTGAAAATTCGTCCTATTGAATTTGCATCATTCCCATTCCCTTAAGAGAATGTGGTAGCAGTATGTGATAAGTCTAAAAGAAGACAAAATTATTACTGCGAAGGTATCAATAGATGTAGACGTGGCAAGAGACGAAATTATAATCGTCATCATTGTGATAATGAGAACAATAAGGATTCTCAAAATAATCCTTCACTCTATGAAAGTATTGTTTGTTATCGATTTAATATGAGATTTTGTAAAGCACATATAGATGATTATGGTTCATTCATGATGTGAATATGATAACATGTGATTTATAAATACATATTCATTCTTGAAATAATATAAACGTACTAGCCGTAGTACCACACTCACCTCTAGAGAGTGATTTAAGAGAAAATAAGAAAATAATGTCATTATTATGGCATGAATGATCGTTGGTCACGTATCTATAGTACGCCAAAATATTTTGGCAATGTGATTATTAAAGGACAACAGTAATGCAAGAAACAGATCTTACATATAATTTTGACCATGACCATAATGATATAACTTTCTCCTTGAAAGAGATAATCACCATATGGATGTTGATGAATATGTGGTAGTACAAAATTAATTGAGAGCTCTGGAAGAGCCAATTATACTATTTTGGAGAATTAAAATTGATTATCAATAAGGTATTGTGTCGTAGTAAGTCTCAAAGAAACTTATTGAATTTCTAAAATATTCGCGAAAGCGGTTGGCTATATTGAGACAATAAATAAAGGAAAGATTTAATATCTTCCATTACCATAACAACTTGCAGCGGGTTAATATGTATGTGAAAAGTTTCCCGCTTTATACTCCAGTTTGTTTTCCAATCGTGTGATTTGACCGAGTATATGTTATTGTTGCTACAATTGAAGTTTTAATATAGCACTACATTTTATAATACTATACATTTTGTTTTTAAATGTGTTATAAAGGTGAATGCCTATATTTTAGAGAGATCTTACCGTTTGTTACTTGGTGACTAAGCCACTTTTTTCCTCTAATTAGAGGTGTTCTATTCCATTGTAATTCATCCCAAATTAATAAGAATTCTCTCTCTCTACTTTTCTCTTCTTCTTCTTTAATTATTTTATATAACATTATTAGCATGAGACTCCAACCAATTGAGTAGAGGCTTTGGTATACGTGTATGGTGCTCAACCTATATATAATATTGAGTATAATGATTGTCAATTGTTCCATGAACTTCCCTTAAGAATGAATTCTGGATTTAAGATAAGTATTTTACCTTATTTTTCTCTTTTAAATTCTTGACATTCTATAGTTTGATTTTAAATAAAATCAAAGACAATAAATTTTTATTATAACTCTGATGGAGTTTGTAAGAAATTATAACCACCCAAAGCGGTAAAATTTTTATGTCTTGCCATGATCAAATTCATGTATGATTGTGAGCACAAGAAGTGAAAACTCGTCCCATTGAATTTGCATCATTCCCATTCCATTAAGAGAATGTGGTAGCAGTATGTGATAAGTTTAAAAGAAGACAAAATTATTACCGCGAAGGTATCAATAGATGTAGACGTGCCAATAGGCGAAATTATAATCGTCATCATTGTGGTAATGAGAACAATAAGGATTCTCAAAATAATCCTTCACTCTATGAAAGTATTGTTTGTTATCGATTTGATATGAGATTTTGTAAATCACATATAGATGATTATGGTCCATTCATGATGTGAATATGATAACATGTGATTTATGAATACATATTCATTCTTGAATTAATATAAACGTGCTAGCGGTGGTGAATATACCACACTCACCTCTAGGAGGAGGTTTTAGAGAAAATAAGAAAATAATGTCATTATTATGGCATGAATGATTATTGGTCACATATCTATAATACACAAAACTATTTTGGCAATGTAATTATTAATGGACAGTAGTAATGCAAGAAACAGATCTTGCATATAACTTTGACCCTGACCATAATGATATAACTTTCTCCTTGAAAGAGATATTCACCATATGGATGTTGATGAATATGTGGTAGTACAAAATTAATTGAGAGCTCTGGAAGAGCCAATTATACTTGTGACGACCTGGCTAGTCATCTCGTGATTTACCGCTCCGTTTTTCCCATTTCTGCTTTATTATGCTTCGCTATCGTATTTTATGTAATCACGTTTAATGGTTTGCGTTCGGAGTAGATTTGGTAAGAAATGAGACACTTAGTCTCTTTCAAGAAGGTTTAAGTTGTAAAAAGTCAACCGGATGTTGACTTATGAGTTAGAGGGCTCGGATGTGAATTCCGACGATTTGATTAGTTTTGGGAGATGATTTATGACTTAGGAGTGTGATCGGAATTGGTTTTGGAGGTCCCGTGTAGAATTAGGCTTGAATTGGTGGAGTTAGTATTTGGCGATTTTCGGTTGTTAGGCGAGATTTTGATCCGAGGGTCGGAATGGAATTCTGAGAGTTGCTATAGCTTCGTATGGTGATTTCGGACTTAGGCGTATGTCCGGATTTGAAATTGGAAGTCCGTAGGACAATTTAACCCATTTTGGCGAATGTTGGAAAATAGAAGATTTTTGGAAAGTTTGGCCGAGGAGTTGACTTTTTGATATCGGGGTCGGAATCCGGTTCTGAAAATCTTCATAGGTCCGTTATGTCATTTATGACTTGTGTGCAAAATTTGAGGTCAATCGGACTCGATTTGATAGGTTTCGGCATCGAATGTAGAAGTTGGAATTTGTTAGTTTCATTAGGCTTGAATTGGGGTATGATTCGTGTATTTAGCATTGTTGGATGTGATTTAAGGCCTCTACTAAGTCCGTAATATGTTTTAGGACTTGTTGGTATATCCGAACGGGGTCCCGAATGGCTCGGGTGAGTTTTGGGTGGTTAAACGGACTATTTCACCTTTGGAAAAGATGAAAAAAATTGCAGAAAAACTGCAGAAAAACTGGTGCGAGCAGTCCAGTTTGGAAGCCCATATCTTGTAATCTATAAGGAATCAGAAAAATTGCAAAACATTAAGGTTGTAGCCCTTCGAATCTAGTTTCCAGAATGATAAACCATTCATTATTTGGACATATATATAAAAAGTTACGATAGATTAAAGTTGACTGGTACTGCTGTTGTTTTCCCGGCAGTGTGCATGGCAGAAATTTCTGCTGCACAGGACCGACTTTGGAAGCTTATATCTCGTAATCTGTAAGGAATTTGGAGATGATTGCAAAACATGAAAGTTGTATCCCTTTGAATCTAGTTTCCAGAATGATAAACCATCCATCATTTGGACATATATACAGAAAGTTACGATAGATTAAAGTTGACTGGTACTGCTGTTATTTTCCGGGCAGTGTGCATGGCAGAAATTTCTGCTGCATAGGACCAATTTTGGAAGCTTATATCTCGTAATCTGTAAGGAATTGGGAGATGATTTATTACTTAGGAGTGTGATCGGAATTGGTTTTGGAGGTCCCGTGTAGAATTAGGCTTGAATTGGTGGAGTTAGTATTTTGGCGATTTCCGGTTGTTAGGCGAGATTTTGATCCGAGGATCAGAATGGAATTCCGAGAGTTGCTATAGATTCATATGGTGATTTCGGACTTAGGCATATGTCCGGATTTAAAATTGGAAGTCCGTAGGGCAATTCAACGCATTTTGGCGAATGTTGGAAAATAGAAGATTTTTGGAAAGTTTGACCGAGGGGTTGACTTTTTGACATCGGGGTCGGAATCCAGTTTTGAAAAAGTACATAGGTCCGTTATGTCATTTATGACTTGTGTGCAAAATTTGAAGTCAATCGGACTCGATTTGATAGGTTTCGGCATCGAATGTAGAAGTTGGAATTTATTAATTTCATTAGGCTTGAATTGGGGTATGATTCGTGTTTTTAGCATTGTTGGATGTGATTTAAGGCCTCGATTAAGTCCGTAAATTGTTTTAGGACTTGTTGGTATATCCGGACGGGGTCCCGAATGGCTCGGGTGAGTTTTCGGTGGTTAAACGAACTATTTTATCTTCGGAAAAGATGAAAAAAATTGCAGAAAAATTGCAGAAAAAAAACTTGTGCGTGTAGTCCAGTTTGGAAGCTCATATCTTGCAATCAATAAGGAATCAGAAAAATTGCAAAACATGAAAGTTGTATCCCTTTGAATCTAGTTTCCAGAATGATAAACCATCCATCATTTGGACATATATACAAAAAGTTACGATAGATTAAAGTTGACTGGTACTGCTGTTGCTTTCCCGGCAGTGCTGATGACAAAAATTTCTGCTGCATAGGACCGACTTTGGAAGCTTATATCTCGTAATCTGTAAGGAATTGGGATATGATCCAAAAATAAAAGTTGTAGCCCTTCAAATCTAGTTTCCAAAAGATAAACCATCCATCATTTGGACATATATACAGAAAATTACGATAGATTAAAGTTGGCTGGTACTGCTATTTTCCAGGCAGTGTTGGACAGATATTTAAGGACCGAAAATGGCCATTTTCCTCATTTCGTTTTGGATTTTGGAGCACGGTTCTTGGGCGATTTTTGAGAATTTCTTCATAGCTTCGACTGGATAAGTGTTCTACATCCGAAAGTGACTATATTTCATAAATCCATGGTCACATTCATCGTTTGATTCGAGTTTTGATGAAAGAAATCGGAATATTTGTAAAATCTTTCAAAAATGAAAATTTAAGATTTGGAGGTCGATTCGTTATCGGAATTTGGTAAATTTGGTATGGTTGAACTCGTAACGGAATGGGTATTCAGATTTTGTAACTTTTGTCGGGTTCCGAGATGTGGGCCCCACGGGCGAATTTAAGTTCAAATTTCGGATTTTATTGGAAAAATTAGTATTTTCATATGAAATTTATTCCTATAAATTGTATTGACTTAATCGAATTAATTGTGACATATTCGTTACGATTTTGGGTAGATTCGACGCGCGTGGAGGCCAATTTGAAGGGCAAAGGCGTCGCGGGCTAAGGATTTAGCCAGTTTGAGGTGAGTAATGTTTGTAAATGATGTCCTGAGGGTTTGAAACCCCGGATTTGCACCTCATAGTGCTATGTTGAGGTGAGGTACATGCTCGATGATAAGCTTGAGGTTGTTTACTTTTGGGGATTGGGACTCGGTCCATCCCGATTGATGATTTCTACTACATACTTGATTGAAATCTAATTGATATCATTGTGATTTGGGCTACTTGCCATATTTGGGCATCTCGCCGGTTATGTGAATCCTTCAGGGGCATTTGTTACTGAATTGATTCATTTCGTAAACTCAGTTTTGAAACTCAAATGATATTTTCAAATGATTTTTGTTGGATCGGGTGGCACGCCGCCCCGGAATGTAAATTGGATCGGGTGGCACGCCGCCACGAGATGTAATAGGCATGGATCGGGTGACATGCCGTCACGAAATATTGCGCTACTGAACCCCCCACAGTAAGCGCCAGGTACCCAGGGAATGGGTGGCACGCCGCCACGATAGTCATGACTTGCATTGCATTGCATCGCATTGCATTTTTGGTTGTGTTGGTGTTGTTTCCATTTACTTCACGCTATCTATTTGAGATGTTACATGCTTTTACTGTTCCATCGTGGATTGCTCTAAGTCTTATGTGTTTCTTACTTTCAGTCATTATTTATATTTATTACTCACTGAGTTGGAAGTACTCACATTACTCCCTGCACCATGTGTGCAGATTCAGGCGTTATCGGTTCCACCCCGAGGTACTGACTACTACTATTGTCAAGGTGGTATTACGAGGTAGCTGTTGGCGTTCGCAGCCCGTATCTCTTTTATTTTGTTGTTTCCACTTTCTTCAAACAATTGTGCCAAAGATATTGTAATAGTTATTTTTATTATTAGGATTTCATTAGTGGCTCATGACTTTATGACACCCTGATCTGAGGGCTGTAGTCGGGATGGTTTACTATATTTTTCTGCAATTTACTGTTATTAAACCATACTTATATTATTTTATTTTCGTATTATTTAACTGTTAAAAAATGAAGTTAGTTTGGATTGGCTGGCCTTGTCTTCATGAGAGGCGCCATCACGACCGGGTTGGGATTTTGGGTCGTGACATATTGACTACTCTTTGATAGAAATCTTTTGTGACGTAGTTAATAGTTATTTTGAACTTTCCCTCCCTTATTTGATGGAGTCTACATGAACCACATTTTTGTTGATCTTGAGAGATGTCTAACACCTTCTTCTCGAGATAACTTGAACCCTTACTTATAATCTCAACGGTTTCGTAGACCATAGTCGAAGTGTACATTATACAGTATAATATAGGTGTCCTCGTGTTCCTGAAACATTAGGTGGCGACTCTAAACTTTAATAACCTTGTAGAGTACTATAAGTTGTAGTTTATTTTGTCTCGTGCAAAATAGGATGCAATAACATGGCGACTCTGCTGGTGATATTGCAGGTTCTAACCACAGCGTATTTGATCAATTACTTGAGGGATTACAGGTTCTCTGATACTCCTACTTCTATTCTTTCTGTCATATGCTTCAAGTTGTATATTCTCTACTTCATGTTGCATACTCTATGGTTCATGTTGTATAATCTTTTCTTCAAGTTGTATATTCTTTGCTTTGAATCGTATATTCTCTGCTACATGTCGTATATTCTTCATCGCATGATTCAATGTGGTCTATTCCTTGTCATGCGCTTCAAGAGGTATATTCTTTTTATGTGTTTCAAGTGGTATATTCATTGTCATATGCTTTAAGTGGTGTATTATTTGTCATCCGCTTCAAGCGGCGTACTCTTTGTCATGCTCATGTTGTTTATGCTTCACACATGTCTATGTTGTATTCTGTTACATATGAATGTGTTGTATATTCTATGTCAGACACTTCAAGCTATATATTTTTCGTCATGCTCATGTTATATATGCTTTTACACATGCTATGTTGTATATACTTTCACAGAGGCCAATGTTGTATATGCTTTGTCATATGCTTTGGTGCAGCCTTATTGAATCATCATCACCTTTCTGTTGACACTTGGTCGTACACAATCACACATCAGTCACGCGAGGGTTGCCTTTTCACCCCTCCAAACCTTATTTCAAAACTCTCTAGTTTTAGGGATTGGCATACGAGGTCAACTACGTACCATATCACAGTCGTCCTTAAATCATGCGCGAATCTAGGTAAATCTACTCTTAAAATTCGAAGGTCACTGTACATATGATCTTGCAGCTTGCTTTAGCTGGATTAATTGGTACATATCCTTTGCTTGCTACATATTCTTTGTGTGATGTACATTCTTTATATGTTATACATCTTTCATTTACTACATGTGTTTTCTACTTGTTATTCACAACTAGGTTCTCTCTATTTGATTAAACTCTGGTTGACTTGTGTTGAACCTTTACCTTTCAAAAATACATACCATTCCAGTCTTCATGACCATCTTTATAGTCATATTATCATTTGGACTCTACCATCACTTTTAAAAGATACGTCAATCCAAGACGGTATATCTTCACTGATGTGACCTATTCTTCTCAATCATACCTCATACATTCATCTGCTTCCGTCATTTGAGACAGATCCATGTGCTATGCCACCATCTATCTCTTATTCAGCATTCACCAGTCTCCACCCACCCACCCAAGGATTCTCAATCATAATCACATTCCTTCTTAAGAACCAATCATTTATTCACGATAACCGTACAGATACCACACAATTTCAATAATTTGCCCGAACTACGTTTCGACCTGATTCTTGCCCTGGCAAGATACGTAGGAAACCCTACATAAGGGTTCAGTCTCCCCACTGTTTCAAGTTAATTTCCTCAGTACTGGAAATTGGGGCAGTTATTTTGGAACAATGCAATGATTCTCTCAACCGAGAAATCTCCAAGAGCGTCAAAAATCTTTTACCCAAAAATGCCAACCTTACTCTAACTCTCACTCGACTTAAATCCCAACATACGGGATGCAAGTTCTTTCTTCCAACATCTGGCTATGGAGTCATGGTGTTCACGCTCACTCCCCAAATCCAGAGATTCAATACAAGTCAATCAACTTTTGTTGCATGGGCAAGTTGTTACTCTAACTCTCACTCGACTTAAATCCCAACATACGGGATGCAAGTTCTTTCTTCCAACATCTGGCTATGGAGTCATGGTGTTCACGCACACTCCCCAAATCCAGAGATTCAATACAAGTCAATCCACTTTTGTTGCAGGGGCAAGTTGTTAGTCATCCTTCGAGAAATGTCATGCTTGTACGACTCGGACAAACAAAGAAGAACAAAAAAAGTCTCAAGTCAACGCGAATCAATTCCCTCCCTCGAATTAAGAATTTTTCTTTGGACGCAAGAGGGATAACATCATCTCTAGAACTATCATGGAATGCCGACATCGCATTCCTGATCACAACCGGATACACCACTCGCTGCACAGCCTAACTGTGCACCCTCTTAATCTTATAAGTTCCCTAAGAGGGACTCTAGCATTTTCTTATTTGAGTTTTGTAGGTATATCATCCGGGGCACTTCACGGGAGATATAATCTGGACTTGGACTTGGTGGATAATCAATCAAATAATCAGGGGAGTAGTAGTTTTACAATGAACTCCATATTTTTTCGTGACTTCGCTGGTCTCACCACTTTTCTATGTTCAGATCATAACATCATTCACGAATGTCAATCGAAGACGGTCATCAAATGGGTCCTGAGGAAGAATGAAAAGTGCATCGTCCTGGGACTACACGGTAAATAGCATCTGACATCGGACATTGTGGAACATCAACCAAAAAATCTGGGGAGTGTTAGTTACAATTCTTGATTCCATCCTTTCATGACGGCACTACTATCACAATATTTCTATATCTGTATCAGATTATCGCCCCTGTTAATAGCCGGGGACAATCACCAAAAGGTCCCTAAGGACAAATGGAATGTCGCAACAAAACATCCCTGTAGTCAATTAGGAGACAACCACAACAACTATCTTGCAAATAGTCAGGGGCATCAAGGCAACTATTTGAAGGAGCAACTGGAGGGAGACACTCTTCTGCTCAAGAGATACCACACCCAAACATGGGTATGATAAGGCATCGCTCCGAGTTTGTCTTTATCCTTGAATTTCATACATATCTTTGATGTAATCAATATAGTTAGTTGCAATTCCTTAAAATAGGAGAGTAAAAGAAGTGTTGAAACTCATACATCGCATACTGTCCACCCTTCACGAACTACGCGTACCTGATTCTTGACCTTGTGTCAAGATATGTAGGCAATCCGTCATGGGTCCAGTCTTTCTAGTCCTTAATTGGACGAGTCAGTCAAGTCTGGCCACATAGTCACAGTTGACCGAAAATCCTTGCGAAAGGGTCATCTCTGAACAAAAATTAGTATATATCTTCCCCTGTTGCCTTAAAGTCTTTCTGTAGACATCAAAGAAAAATCAAAATCCAAAAACATATCCCTGCATAATTCCTCCTTGAGGAAATTCAAATAAATTCTAAACATCTTTCTGTATCCCTAATCTTCAAGAACTACGCATGCCTGATTCTTGGCCTTGTGTCAAGATACGTAGGCACTTGTAATGGGTATGGTTTTTCTCGTCCTTAACTGGACGAAGCTTTCAAGTCTGGCCACTTGGGTCACAGTTAACCGAAGATCATTACAAAGGGATTATTCCCAAAAAATAAAAAAATATAACAAACATATATATACCTTCCTCAAATTCTTCTTCGGAAGTCTCTACGTGAGACATCAAAATCAAAATCCAAAAATATCATTCTCTTTCCTTGAGGAAATTCAAAAAAGTCCGAAACACCTCCCTATAACTCTAACCTTCCCGAACTACGCCTGGCCTGATTTTCTTTTAGTTTCGGTCACATTATTCAAAAAAAAATCAGGAAAATCATCAATCAAGGACCCTTCTCGGGTTCAATCTGATTTCCGAAAACTAAAAAATAAATCATCAATCAAGGACCCTTCCTAGATCCGATCTCATTTTCCAAAATAAAAAAAAATCGTCAATCAAGGACTATTCCTGGGTTCAATCTCATTCTCCAAAAATAATAAAAACAACAATGAAGGACCCTTTCCGGGTCCGATTTCATTTTCCAAAAAAAAAAAAAAATTCATCAATCAAGGACCCTCCCCCGGTTGATCTCATTTTTTCAAGATAAATAAAAACAAAATACTCCCATCGTGGAGATTTATTTTCGTGTCCCTCCCATCGCGTAGTGATTTTACTTTTCCTGTCAGCGCTCCTAAACGCAACGGTACCCAGCCCCGTACTAACAATGCTCCTATACGGAACGGTACGAAGCCCACCATTTTACTTTCATGTAAGCGCTCCTAACCGAAAAGGTACCCAGCCCCATGCTAAGAATGCTCCTATACGGAATGGTACACAGCCCATCATTTTACTTTCCTGTCAGTGCTCCTAAATGGAATGGTACCCAGCCCCGTACTAACAATGCTCCTATACGAAATGGTACACAGCTCGTCACTTTACTTTCCTGTCAGCGCTCCTAAACGGAATGGTACCCAGCCCCGTACTAACAATGCTCCTATACGAAACGGTACACAATCTATCATTTTGCTTTCATGTCAGCGCTCCTAGACGGAACAGTACCCATCACTGTACTAACGATGCTCCTATATGGAATAGTACACAGCATGTCATTTTACTTTCCTGTCAGCGCTCCTAAACGGAACAGTACCCAGCCCCGTCTAAGAATGGTCCTATACGGAAGGGTACACATCCCGTCATTGTACTTTCCTGTTTAATGCTTCAATATGGAACGGTAACTACAAAGCCCGTCTAACATTCAAATGCTCCAATATCGCATCACAACGGTAACAAAGCCCGTCTAACATTCAATGCTCCGATAGCGCTTCTAAATGGTAACTACAAAGCCTGTTTTACATTTAGTTCTCTTTATCAAAAAACACAAAAATTGATTAATTCAAAAATAATAAAAACGAAATGAAAATCTAAAAAAATATATTTTCTTTCGAACATTCCTAAACTGCGCTTGACCTCATTCTCATTTCAACGAGATACGTAGGCAACCTTCAGGTTCGACAAAAAAAAAATTTAATTAAGTTGAAAATTCAAAATTTTGGTTATAAGTAAAGATCCAAAAAAAAAAAAAAGGGGAACCCTTCCTCGAGTTTGATCCCATTTACCAAAAAGAAGAGGAAAATCACAAAATATTGACATGGTTGGTACCAACACAGTTAGGAGTGTGCATGAGAAAGAACAAATGTTAATTGGTATGATGGAGAGGATCAACTTCGGGTAAACCATAGACTCTTGTAGTACCTCTCAATTATACCTTATTGACACTTGAAACATTCTCATGCTTACAGTTAGGGTAAGAACAAAGACGACCCTATCGTTTTCATGTGCATTGTGTGGTGAGCTTTAGATTTAAAATTTATTGTATTGCATTATAGATCAAGAACTTGGCATGAATGTCTGTTGAGGCGAAATCCTGAGTAACGCTTGGTTTGGGAAAGGATCGTAGGCCTTCTTTGACCTATATAAACCTTTCTAGCCTACCAAATAACATCTGTTGATGACCAATTTTGACCCTCCCTTTTCAAAACTATTTTTCTATTAATGTATATCTATTTTTATAAATTAATTAAGTACTAGTTTCAAAATTAAACACAAATTACTAAAATTGTGTAATTACAAATGTATTTACTGTTACAAAAATAACTTTTGTATATACATTACATAGGTTTTACAATTTGACAAAATTACTCTTTAATTTCCAATGAATAAGGTTACTATGTTAATATTTTAAAATTAGTTCTAAAATTCGAAATATATGTCATTTATAGATAATTAATTAACATAATTAGTAACATTAGTAATAATAATTTTACCACATTTTATTGAAATTGTTAAGCTTATTTAAATTAATTTTAAGAGGGTTTCAAACTAAAAGGCTACAATTGCAATTCCTTCATAAAAAATGAAGTGGCTATTCCATAAATTAAAATTAGCCGAAATACCAAGCCCAAGTCGGATTAACCCAGTCCAAACACCCTATCCTTTCTAAATTGGAAATCCATGCCATCCTCATTGAACCAATGAGATAACGCAACGTCACCCGCTAATCCCACTCATAAAACAAACACAAGTAATCTGAGCCGTTAATTCAAATCATCAACGGTCACAAATTATCTCTATTTTCCGACCCACTATCGGAAATTATCTCAGGCCGGTGGATCACACAGATCCAGCGGTCCCCGTAATTTCCCGGAATTGATTGATATGTAACATCCCGATTTATTAGGTCGTTGATCAAATGATCCAATGTTCCAGATCCCTTCCCTTCACTTTAACCTCAAAGACGCCCAAATACCCTTAGAAACCCTAATTGTTTCCCCTTTGAACCACCATTCATCTTTCCCCTTCTTCTCTCTTCTCTCGTCTGCACTAACTTCATCAATCAACGGACCTTGCAAAAATTAGTGCAAGGTCATGAAATTAACCTCAAATCATCCGTTTGTCCCCTATATCCATGATTCTCACTTAATCTTTGCCTATTTCATCACCGAAATCAATTCTCCCATTCGAAACCCTAACCCCCTAGAGATGAAACTTCAAATCACTATCGACCTTTCAAATCCATGGCATGCTGGATGTTACTTTTGTTCCTGAACTCTTGGTCCCGTCGTTCTTTCCATTTTTCCGCATTTGATTTCAAAACCCTAGTCAAAGTAATCATACCAAAAGAGTGAAACTTCAAACTCCCCTGATTTCTTCTTTCGTTCTTTCAAATGAAAGTGAGCAGGAGGTGTTAGTTGGCTTCATCATCAATATTGAACACCCAAAGGTCAAATGCAATGACCTCTGGGTATTAGGGTTTTGACCGATGGTTCCTTGTGCTTCAACATTCATCCTCTCATATCTCTCCACTCAGGTAAACTCAAACACTGATTTTCCCGCTGTTCTCTCTGATTTTACCCGACTATGCTCACATCATCAACTAATCGTCACTCTCCACTATCTTAATTTGAAATCTGAAACTCTAGAGGCATTGAATTCCACTATAAAAGGAAGCTTCATACTCTCTTCCTTTCTTTTCTGAGTTCTTTGTTGGTTCAAGCTTGAAGTTTCTTGGTATCTCTGAGCAACAAAAGAAATCTGTTTGGTCTGCTGCCCTTAAGAAGGTCAGCAACTTTTTCTCCCTTTTCTTTTCTTTATCTCTATGAATGATTTAGATATGTTGATGTTAATTTCCGTAGATTATAATTATGCTGTATTGTCACGACCCAAAATCCCAACCATGATCGTGATGGTGCCTCTCATGAAGACAAGGCCAGCCAATTCAAACTAAACGTCATTCAAATAGTTAAACAATACGAAAATAATATAAGTGCAACAGTAATTTGCGGAAAAACATAGGGAACCATCCCTACTACAGCCCGAACCGGGGTGTCACAGAGTCATGAGCTACTAATGAAATCCTAATAATAAGATACCTATTACAATATCTTTGGCACAATTGTTTTAAGAAAGTGAAAACAACAAAATAAAAGAGATATGGGCTGCGAACGCCAACAGCTACCTCGTAATCTCTGAATCACCACCCTGACAATAGTAGTAGTCAGTACCTCGGGGTGGAACCGATAACGCCTAAATCTGCACACATGGTGCAGGGAGTAATGTGAGTACTTCCAACTCAGTGAGTAATAAATATAAATAAGGACTAAAAGTAAGAAACACATAAGACTTAGAGCAATCCACGATGGAACAGTAAAGACATGTAACATCTCAAATAGATAGCATGAAGTAAATGGCAACCACACCAACACAACCAAAAATGCAATGCAATGCAATGCAAGTCATGACTATCGTGGCAGACGTGCCACCCGTTTCCTGGGTACCCGGCGCTTACTGTGGGGGGTTCAGTAGCGTAATATTTCGTGACGGCGTGTCACCCGATCCATGCATGTCACATCTTGTGGCGGCATGCCACCCGATCCATTTAAATCATTTGAAATTATCATTTAAGTTTCAAAACCGAGTTTATGAAATGAATCAATGCAGCAACAATACCCCTGAAGGGTTCACATAACCGGCGAGATGCCAAATAATACCCCTGAAGGGTTCACATAACCGGCGAGATGCCCAAATATGATGTAATAAACAATGACAAATACCCCTAAAGGGTTCACATAATCGGCGAGATGCCCAAATATGATGATATCAATGAGTTTCAATCAATTACGTAGTAAAATCATCATTCGAGATGGACCAAGTCACAATCCCCAGCAGTAAACGACATAACATAGCACTACGATGTGCAAATCCGGGGTTTCGAACCCTCAGGACATCATTTACAAACATTACTCACCTCAAACCGGCTAAATCCTTAGCCCGCGACGCCCTTGTCCTTTGAATTGGCCTCCACGTGCGTCGAATCTATCCAAATTCAAAACAATTATGTCACAATATGTTGAGGGAATAAAACCCAAGCAAAAAACAATCGAATTTACTAAGAAATTCCGAAATTAGCAAAACCCGAGCCCCGGGCCCACGTCTCGAAATTCAATACTTTTCACCCCAATGGGTTCCTTATCTTCTCACGAGTTCAACCATATAAAATTTATCGAATTCCGACACCGGATCGACCTCTAACCCTCACACCTAAGCCTTAGGGTTTTTCCACAATTTTCCCACCCCAAAATACCAGTAAAAATGCTAAAAACAACTACAATCTTAGGTAATTCCTTAAAAAATGAGTTAGGAATACTTACCCCGATGTTTCTCTTGGAAACCCTCCAAGAATTGCTTCAAAACTTGTCTCAATCCGAGCTCTCTAGCTCCAAGTATGTTTAAGATGACCAAAACTCTTCCTTTAAGAATTTGTCCATGAAAATCTCCTTTGGATATAGTTTTGAGGTTGATTTATGGTGATTCTATGGTGTTTGGAGGTGTTCCTCTTTGTGGGTAATGAATATGGATCTTGTAGGGCAAAATGAACACTGAGTTCTACTTAAAAATCATCAAAAATCACGTTAAAACACCCCTGAAAGGCCATTTATGCGATCCGCAAACCTGTCGCATAACAGGTTTGCGGTTCGCATTTTTGGTCGCAGAAATCACAACCCTCGCCTCAGGTTCTGCCTCAATCTGTGATCTCTAGGTCAAATTTGCGGTTCGCATGTCAAATCTGCGATCAATCTGCGATCGTAGATTTGACATGTCTGCAGAATTTTTCCTTGACACGAAAATAGGCATAACTTTCTCATAGATGTCCGAATTGGACGATTCTTTTTGCTATGGCTCCGAAATTTCGATACGGATCTAATGCTTTAATTAAAACTGAATTTGGAGTTTATTTGCATAATATTATACCACTTATTCTTGAAGATACGACATCGACACATTCTTGAAATGCCAAAGTTAAACTCCATCAACCATCCAAAATCCATTCGAGGCCCTCGGGACTTCAACCAAAAACGCAAACATGTCCCATAACATTATTCGAACTTGTTCGAACCTTCGGAACGTTCAAATCAACATCATAACATCAAATTCGCATCGGATTCAAGCCTAAGGATCTCAAAATCTTCTAAATCGCTCTTTTGATCTAAACCCAACCAAACCACGTCCGAATGACCTGAAATTTTGCACACAAGTCATAAATCACATATCAAAGCTACAGCACCTTTCGGAATTCCATTCCGACCCTCGGATCAAAATCTCGCCTATCAATCGGAAATCACCAAAATTCTAACTTCACCAATTCAAGCCTAATTCTACACGGAACCTCCAAAACTAATTCCGATCACTCTCCTAAGTCATAAATCCTCTCCCGGAACTAACCGAATCATCGAAATTCACATCCGAGCCTTCTAACTCATAAGTCAACATACAGTTGACTTATACAACTTAAGCCTCCTTGAAAGAGACTAAGTGTCTCATTTCTTACCGATTTCACTCTGACTGCAACTTACTCAATTAAATTACCTAAAACACTGATAACAAGGATTAATGATACAGATATTGGGAAAGACGGAGCAGTAACCCATGAGACGATTTACCGGGTCGTCACATGTACGCGTTTGACATGTTTGATAGTTATGTTTTGTTAGTGTAACAATATTTTATGATTAGCCTGTTCTGTTATGATTCCATAAGTGATAATCGATTAAGTCATAAATGATAATTATTGATCTTCGTCTTAAGTTGTCCTACAGTCTCCATGCCTGGATTCTTACATGTTTATGTCTAATACAAACCTCGTAGTTCTCACTGTCTTATAGTAGACTTATCTCTGGTTATTGTACTTCCGTAATTTTATGAGTTTTTGTGAGCTAAGTTTACTACCTGATTGTTATTGCTAAAATGAAACCTGAACTTATTCAAGACTTATATCTCATTGCCTCTTAACCTTGAGCCTAAACTTGAAGTGTATCTGCTTGTGTTTGTCCAACTATTTCCCTGAGCTATCATTATAGTCTTGTACCTTGTTTTAGCTATCATTATTGTTGAACCAATCATGCTCATCTGAACTTCACGCCTTTACCTTCACTGATGATTCTGCTGAGATTTCATCTTGTATCTCTGCACCTTATTTGCTTTATGATTGATTTCATTACCTGTTAGCCTTAACTGATATGCTGATGAAAATCCAATATGCCCATATCACTTAACGAAATTGAAAGAATTCAAAGTGTTTAGATGCTTCTCTTCCCTTTATCTGTGTCCACTGACTCTGAGGGTAAAGTTTGGGCTATCACTATGGCTTTCTCATGACCATGCTCAATTTTTGTATGCATAGGAAACTATCTTATTTGCATCAAGCTGTTTTCTTCTCATTCATCGTTACTGTATATACATTCTGTAAGGTTAAACTGTTTTCCTCTTCTCATTGTAAGTCGTGATTTGTTTGTATAAAGTCAACTAATAACTGCTGCACAACTAAGTTTGTTTGTTCCATAGTTTGTTGAGATTTTCACACACATGTGCAATATATCCCTGTCCTTGATTTGTTTGAGCCGCTGTTGTGTTTCTGTAAAGTCTGAATGCATCTACCATTAGCTTATCTTCCATGAAAGTAGGATTTAGACGTAATGTTATAGTCAATTAATAGTTTTAACTGAAACATGGTCACCCCATACTTACATGCTAAACTAGACTTATGTTTGAATTAAATTGTTTTGATAGAATGTTTCCATTTCCTTTCTTCACTTGCATGATCAACTTGGTTCTGTAATGTGTAAAGCTTCTCTCCCTATATGAGATCACTATCTCATTTACCTTGCCTATGAACAGTTGACTAAATGTTGCTAGTCTCCTTGCATAACTCTGTAACACTATGTATTGCTTTGAGTGATGCTTAGTCTACCTCTTTACTGTTAACCTGAAGTTGAACTTGACTCTCAAACCTTATGAAGCTCCTTTGTTGATATTATCTGAACACATCGACTTTCTAATACTGTTAGAAGCATGAACCTTTTGTGACTTTAGGAGTCCCACATTTGAACCTGTGAAATTATAATCATGATAAGAATTTAATTCCATGACTTTGATAACCTTTCTGTGGCAATAGCTGACCATGACTGTTGGTCTGAATCTGCCTTGATGTCTTTAAGGTGCCAAGTAATGTTATTAATGCCTATTTGAATATGTTATGCCTCAGTGATTCATGCTTGCAATGGTGGTTATGAAACCTCTTTGTATCTATGTGTATTCTGAACTCAGCCCCTCCCCCTTCAGGTTTCCTTGAAATGTGGTTCCCTATTCCGTATTAAAAATAATTTGTATTCTCTCATGTTATTTTTATTAAGAGAAAATTATATATGTTGTGGTATGTAATACTTTATTATTTAGTTCGCATTGCAAGGGCCTCATTGGCACTTAAACCCATAAGGAAAACATGTCGTCAGTGATTAAGGTTATTTGGGAGCGGAGTTCGACAATAGGTTGGGCTGCCCTCCTCGGACAAGCATTGCCTGGGCCTTGCGTCCATTGGGAAATTTGAAGTATCAAAGGATCCAAAGGAATTTTTGACCTCGAGTGGGGTCTCCTCCTACTCATTATTCATTGAAACATTCTGTTCTTTTAAAGATTAGTGTTGAATGACAATGAAAGATTTCCAATGTAAATTATTTGATAAGTATAATCACCACATTAATATATAATTTCCTCTATCATATTAACCTTACTCTTGCTTCAATTATCTGTTTGTGTATTTTTCATGTGCATCAAAGTATATTCTGTAGTTAGAATATGTTAAATATACTGGATACATGTCTAATGACCTTCTTATTATTTTACATGTACCTATATTTGGGCCTCTAAGTTCTTGATGGACTCAGGCCCAATTCCAGCTCTATTGCACAGCGTTCAGGAGTCCAAAGTCAGCTGTGTTTGCTCTTCTTTACTGCTGGGCCTATCTTCTTGAGGCCCAATCGAGTCCGGTCCTTTTTCCTTCAACTCCTTTGTCATAGTTATTGTTTTGTTAATTTAGATTACTGCTTCTACTAGTTTAATGTTAGTTATATTTTTTATGTCTCTATTGTTGTTTTATCTCTCATGTATAAACACTCATGTATTAGAACACATGTTTTTTCTTTTATGCTTTAGTATCACATGAACTTAGGCAAGCCTAAACCAATATAGGACTAAAAGGGGAAATTAGCTAATAGTAGATCCTTAGTTCGCTATTTGTAATCTGCTCTCTAATTATTCTGTTTTCCGTCACCCTTCTTTCCTTCAAATATTTTGAAATCTAGAACTTAGTGAACATCAACTCTATCTCAAAAGGAAAAATCAGATTTCAGCTTCATTTTTTCAAAAGGAAAATCAGAACTTCTAAGCTGTCGCCCTTAAGGAATTTTCGATAAATGACCCCTTCTTTGAAAACCATCCAAATATAAGGTAATTTTAGGCTCCCTCTCTTACAGACATCTCTTTAAGTATTATGTGAATAATCATCCTCCAAATCAAAGTATTTTCATAATTCAATTCTATTTTATAAACTTACAAAATGTAGACTATTTACGTACCAATTTTAAAACTCTTTTAACATCTCTTATGAACCTCTTCATAAACTCATATCCCTTAAAGACTTCGCATTCTTTCTATCAATATCATAATTAGGCATACAATAAGCATCCTTCCTTATTAACTAATCAAAGCATTTTATAAATAATTGATCTGCAACTTAGTCTAAATCCTATGGAGCTACCTCAGGTAGATTTCAAGGGGTGCCTAACACCTTCCACTTAGAAGAACAAGAACCCTTACCCATAATCTCACCGGTTAGCAGACCAACAAGAACATGACTTAGTAATTAAATAGGTACCCTATTATACCTTTAAATATTAGGTGGCGACTCTTTTTCATCAACAACAGAGAAACCATAAGTTGAATCCAGTCTTGACTAGTGCAAAATAGGGTGCAACAACATCGCAACTCTGCTGGGGATTATTACACTTAGTTTCTGACCTTAGCAAATTTAGACTAATTTGTCTTCTAGATTTATTTGTACTTTGCTTTGATTATGATCGAAATTGCAATTACATGCTTACATGCCTCATTTGCTCTTCACAATTATCTGCTCGCATTGCTATATTACTGCTACACCCTTGCTTGTTAATGCTTTATATATACTGTCATCACATCTCTTCCAATCAGGTCTTGGCCATACACTATCACACACAATGGCACACGAGGGTTATCTTTTACACCCCTCCGAACCTTCTTTTCAAAACTCTCTAGTTTAAGAGAATGGCTTTATCGGGTCAACTACATAACTTCTCGCAGTTCTCAGTCTAGTTCAAAAGTAGGAAACACTCTACTCTAGTAAAATAGGTCATACTGCTTAAAACCTAGGTTAGTTGGTCCTAATCACCACCACACAATTAGGAAAACCACCCTGATGTCAACCGGCCATGCACCCAACGACATAATTTTTGTGTGGAAAGACAAACAAACATGACAAGATACTTAAGGATCCGAAGAAAATACTTACACAAATATTTTTCTTCTACCCACCTCGAAAATGGAAATCAACCAAAACATCCCTTAAATTAGCATGGTAATTGGAGCACCACATAAACTGAAACAGTTGTGGAAGAATATTCGTCGGGAACCGGAGACAAAGTTCAGAGGCACCTCGAGGCATTTACTGCACTGATGAACATCTGAGCATACAGAGTGCTCACTCGCCTGTTGATAGAATTTTAGGATCCAGCTAAAGTGGTAGTCAAATTTGCCGAGTGTGAGCTGGTACCGATATTGGAGGAAGTCACAAGTTTTACGGAGTTTCTATTCAACGGAAGAAAGCCAGTGCTGCCAGTTACTATGCCCGGTTATCGGTTCTTGGATGCTCTAGGTCTTACCAACAACAGAAGTCTCAGAAGTATCGAGGATGGATGGGTGATCCTCGACCACATGTTCGACAGCTTTGGGCACCGAGAAAGCTACGAGTGGTATTCAGGGGAGTTCCAATTGTCTAGGCGACATGGGAGAACCTAAGGCCTATCACTTTTGCATTAGCACTGCAGGGATTATTACTTTTCCCACAGCGTAGGGGCCGTATCAACATCAACCTGTTACTAGTGGTCCTGGAAACCTTCCGCGGCAATCTTCAAGCTACCTTGGTGCCGATGGTGTTGGCCAAGATGCTGAGAGCCTTATCCACCTATGCACGAGGATATGATTTTTTCAAAGGAAGCAATTTGCTACTTTAGATTTGGGTTACTGAACACTTCTTCCAGCGGGAGGCTACTGTCGACTATATCGTGGGTGTTAGTAATATGATCGCAGCCCTAATGAAAGAATGAGACACTGGATCTCGATAGGCAAGAAGAATAGAGGGAAATACTTACCAATCTGACAAGAGAATAAATCAACTGCAAACTCTCTTGGTTAGCTGGAAAAGCAATTTTGAGGACTCCCTAAAAGTACTTCATTGAGTTGATCAGATTAGAAGGCATTCAATCGTACTCACCTCTACAGGTCCTCAGACAATTTGGGATGATCCAAGATGTGCCGCTTGGACAAGGACACCGCTGTACGAGGATGATTACAATGGCCAGATTACAATTCCCATGATAAGGAAATTGCAAGAAGAGTGGAATGACCTGGTAACAATGCCTATGGGTCTAAATTCATGGTGCACCCCCAAGTACTACGTCTGGATTAACGAAGAAGAAGAACTGGCCCGCCCGAGCAGAGAAGGTATAACTTGGTTAAAGGATGCGGTGGTTGCTTTGTAGATCTACCATGAAATCCCGCCGCATTATCTTGTGACCACATCAATGCATCGACAGGTGGTCCGGGGATCCATTGACCACATGTTGCCACTGGCTGAAGAGGATGATCGGGTAGTAGATTGCATCCAGATAGAGTCAAGCACATAACCAGAAGAAGGCCAGAAGAGGAGTCTAAATTCAATGATGATGATGAAGAGTTTGAGGAAGACCCGGAGGAGGATCTGGAAGAGGAGCCAGAAGAAGAGAAGGGCACAGGAAGTGACTCATGGGATGATTATTAGAATTGGTTGATTTCCCTTCCTTTCCCTACTTTTTACCCTTATCCCTAGTTTTTTCTTTTACTTTCCAAAAGAGTGAATTGTCTAAGCCCATGCAACTATATGATGTAATCCTTGTTCCCGCTTGTATCAGTCCAAATTATCAATGAAAATGAAATTGCTCCGGATCTAAATATATCAAGTCTAAATGTCTATCAAACATCCGTGAATTAGGCCTACCTCCGGCAATAAGTGGTCCCTGCGAATTTTACGAACGCGCTAGCTATTATGTACGAATTATCTGCTCTATGTGATTTCTTGCTCGCATAAATGAAGAAACTGACTCTTGCTCTTTTTATTTTCTTTCTTCTTACTTTTCTTTTGCTTTTTTATTACTCCTCCCACCCTCCGCCCCCCTCCCCCGAAAAGAAAAGATAGTTAGTTTGCATCGACAAAAACTGGCAGAGGCACCATACAATCTAAGCTCTAAGGGAAATATGTCAGTTGCAGAAGACCCAACTAAATATGCTCTGGTCGTAGCCGACAGCCTGGGCGATCGGCGAAAAATGACAGCACCAGGAATGATGAGCACGTGACCAGGATGGCCCAAGAAATGGAATCCTTAAGGGAAGAAGTACAGTATATCAGAGAATTGGCGCACCTGGCCGTGAAAACACTTCCTCAACCAGCCAGATTCCCTTCTTTGGATTCACTTCTAGGTCATTTTCCTTCAACATCACACCAGATCAACAACACTCCAACCTCGACCCCCACCACTCAAGTTATACATCCGGTAACAACCGCTAACTCTCCAAACCCTCATATTCACACTCCCTATGTACCACAATACCCTCAGACGTCCCAAAACCCTCTATTGCCAATAATGCAACTACCCCTCCTCGTGATAGAGTCACTTTCACCACCAACCAGCACATACCCGTGGCACATGCCACTACTCATGAGCGGTACCTTCCCCTTGTAAATGCCATTGCCGAACCTACCTTTACACAAACTGTCACAGTTAAGGTGCTATATGAGATCGACTAGTGTGCCGAAATGGAGAAAGAAGCCAGGCGTAAGGAAGAAGAGCCGGTATCTGAGCAGTTGCAAATGTCGAGAAGGCAAATGAAAAGTTTACAAGTTGCCCGAGGAAGTGAAAGCTTGTACTATGAGGACCTGTGTATTCACCCAGATGTGGACATGTCAATAGGATACAAACCCCCAAAGTTCGACACCGTTGATGGGACGGGGGACCCTCACGCACATCTGAGGGCTTATTGTGACAAGTTGGTTGGAGTGGGGAGAAATGAGAAACTAAGGATGAAATTGTTTATAAGGAGTCTGATGGGAGAAGCGTCCCCTGGTATACTTGACAGGAATCACGGAATTGGAGAACTTGGCAAGATATGGCAGACGACATCATATACCATTTTCGACCCAATACAGAGATCACTCCTGATCGGTTCGCGCTGGTGAACCTGCAGAAAAAAACATCTAAGCCGCTTCAAGAATATGCACGATAGTGGAGGACAGAAGCTGCTAGGGTGAAACCCCCGTTGGACGATAGTGAACTAACCAATTACTTCATCCGAGCCCAAGAGGAAATATACTTTGAAAAGATGACGGGAATGATGGGTCAAAAGTTCCCCAAGCTGGTTAAGATAGGAGATTTCCTAGAAGAGGGCATAAAGTCTAGTAAGGTGCAATCTATGGCAGCACTGCAAGCGGCCAGCAATATCCAGATAGGTTCTATTGGTAGCCGGAAGAAAAAGAAAGAAGAGGTCACAACAGTCATCCCCTACTATCAACTAACCCATCTCATGGAAGTACCTCGTACTACCCAAACAACCACTCACCACCACCCACTTATGTTCCAGTCTATAATACCCAGCCATACTACCACCCTCAACCACAATACAACCCTCATCGAGCCAACAACAACCAAAACCCATAATGACCATATGCTCCTGTCCAAACCACTACTCACCAAAGCCGATCTACGTATGCACCACGTCGTCCCAACTTTGAAGAAAGGGGTCCCACAACCTACACCCCGATTGTTGAGCCTCTGGCACAATTGTTTGAAAGGTTGAGAAGAGCAGGATTGATACATCCAATCGAGGGAAAGGTTCCTGAACATCCCTTCAAATATTTTGATACTACTAAGAGATATGTGTATCATTCCAATGTACCAGGGCATGATACTGAAGACTGTTTCAAGTTGAAAAATGAAATTGAAACCTTGATCAAGAGCGAAGCTATCCACTACACTCAAATACTGCCTAACATGAAATGCAACCCATTGCCAAATCACCGAAACTAGGGAGCCAACATGATCACATTAGACAAGGAATGTGACCTGAAGGGAATTATTGTCACCATAGGGAATGCAGAAGCCGCAAGGATCCATCCTCAAAAGGCTCCCATCATTACAGTACAACTAAAGCCTACAGTGACAATTCAAACTTATCCGCAGCAACCTGTTGATGCTACTCAGTGTGAAGAAGATCGGTAATACAAAACCGTCCCATGGACCTATCAGCAAAAGGGAAAAAGCTAAAATGACAGAATCTACCATAGCCGATGGTATGACTAGGTCTGGGAGATGCTACGCCCCCGAAGGGGTAAATCGAGGAAATCCACGAAGAGAACAAACTCCAAGGAGAAACATAACAGACCCAGAAGTCATGGAGTTTTGGAAAAGGATGTCGAGTGAAGAGTATTCTGTGGAAGAGCAGTTAAAGAAAGCTCTAGCGCAGATATATATCATGGATCTACTGATGAGCTCTGATAGCCATAAGGACGCTTTGTTGAAAGTACTAAGTGAGGTAAGTGTACCAAGTAACACCACCAGCGAGGCATTAGCCACGACAATTGGGAAAATGGTAGAAGCAAACATGATCACTTTCAGAAGAGACGAACTTCTTGTCGAGGGCGCAAGTCACAACAAGGCTCTTCACATCACTGTCAAATGTGTGGACAAAGTGGTATCTCGAGTGCTGATTGATAGAGGATTAGGAGTCAACATTTTCCTGCTCTCCACCATGCGGGAGTTGGGAATTCATTTAGGGGAGGTCAAGGAAAGTCACGTAATGATGAGGGCCTTTGATGGTTGGCAAAAGGATATTATTGGGAAATCTATCTAGCCTTGCAAATCGGGCCGGTAGAATTTCTAGTGCTATTTCAACTGATGGACATCTCCTCTTCTTACAATTTACTGCTAGGCAGGCCCCGAGTACATGTGGCAGGGATCGTGCCGTCTACCTTGCACCAATGCATAAAATTCAAATGGGGATGCCAAGAGATTGTGATCCACAGCGAGTGGGGTAACTCCACCTATTTGGAGTATGTTGTCCCATTCATTGAGGAGCTAGACGAAGTCGCTTTCCATGATGTAGAGATCATGCAGACTACTGAGGAGGATAAGGTCGAATAGAATTTGGGAATGCAATCGCCGTACAGATCCAAGATGGCCATGTGGGAGATGATGAAATATGGATATAGGCCAAGAACATGGTTAGGAGCCAAGTCAGATGGGATCAAAGAACCAATTGAACATAATGGGCAGAATGAAAGGGATAGCATAGGATATCAGCCTTCGAAAGGGAAACTCGCACCGTTTGCCTTATGAAAGAACATGGTCAATTGAGGCTTGTACCGCGTTTGTACCTTTTTGTCATTTGCCTCTTATGAACGCTTACGACGTTCTCCTTTTGATGCAATAAAGAGAATCTTTTTTGTTAATATTGTAATTTATTTTGTTGCTTTATTTATACCTAGCTTTTCTTTTCAGTAACCACACTGATTAAAAACTACGTTCTACGATTATGACATGTAATGAAACCGCTGAACGCAACAATTCGGTTTACGAGGAATATGACAAGAATATGATGCCAGACAATCTCCTGTAGGAGATTGAACAGCTGGAGAGTTAGAAGAATCCCAACCTCGAATAAAAGGAAGTAGTCAATCTTCAAAGAGAAGGAGACGTGAAAAAAACCAGAGTCGGCATTCACCTAGAAGCCAAGCAGAAGGAAAAAATGATTGAGCTCCTCCGATAGTACGTCAACGTGTTCAGGTGGTCCTATAATGACATGCCAGGATTAAGCACCAACATTGTCTCGCATCGACTATCCACTGACCCTACCAGAACGTCAGTCAAGCAGAAGCCTAGGAAGTTCAAACTTGATTTAAGTCTGCGGATAAAAGATGAGGTGACCAAACAGATAGAAGCAAATGTAGTAAGGCTCACCAACTATCAGAGCTAGTTGGCAACATTGTCCTAGTGCCCAAAAAGGACGGAAAGATTAGAACATGTGTTGATTACCGGGATCTCAACAAAGCTAGCCCAAGGATGATTTGCCCTTTCCGAATATCCACATCCTCGTCGACCACTATGCGAAGCATAAACTACAGTAGTTTGTGGATTGTTTTCCTTGATATCATCAAATCCTAATGCATGAGGAAGACGCAGAGAAGATAGCCTTCACCACTCCTTGGGGGGTCTACTGTTATAGGGTCATGTCGTTCGGTCTGAAGAATGTCGTCACCACCTACATGAGGACCATGGCAACCCTCTTCCACAGTATGATTCATAAAGAGATCGAAGTGTATGTGGATGATGTCATCGTAAAATCTTGAAAGAATTCAGAGCACTTGGATGACGTGGGGAAATTTTTCGAATGCCTGCGAAGGCATGATTTGAAGCTGAATCCAGCAAAGTGCGCATTTGTAGTCCCTGCTAGAAAACTATTAGGTTTTATTGTAAGCTGCAAAAGGGATAGAACTGGGTCCATAAGAAATTAAAGACATTCAGGAATTACCACCACCAATGAGCAATAAAGATGTCATGAGTTTCTTGGGAAGATGAATTACATTAGTCATTTCATAGCCCAGTCCACAGTAATCTGCGAACCTATTTTTAAGCTGCTAAAGAATGATCCTGCCACGAAATGGATAGAGGAGTGCCATATAGCCTTCGATAGAATCAAAGAGTATCTTTCAAACACGTAGTGTTGGTTCCACCTGAGCTAGGGAAACCATTGTTGTTCTATTTGTCAGTCTTGGACAATGCCTTCGGCTGTGTGTTGGGGCAACACGATGAAACTGGGAGAAAGGAGCAAGACATCTACTACTTAAGTAAGAAGTTCCCACCATGCAAGGCCAAGTATTCTTTGATAGAACGCATTTGTTGTGTTCTAACTTGGATTGCTCAGAAGCTAAGGCATTATATGTCGGCATACACCAATCATCTGATATCTCGGCTCGATGCGCTCAAGTACTTTTTCAGAAGCCAATCCTTTCGGGAAGCTAGCTAAATGTCAAATTCTCCTCAGCGAATTTGACATTATGTATATAACTTAGAAGGTTATAAAAGGACAAGCTTTAGCCAACCACCTCGCCGAGAATCAAATAGATGGGGATTACGAACCACTTACCACGTATTTCAATGACGAAGGAGTACTATTTGCCGGGGAAGATATTGCAGAATCATACCCTAGATGAAGGATGTTTTTCTATGGAGCAGCAAACATCAAAGGAGTCAGGATTAGGGCAGTCCTAATTTCAGAATCTGGACAACACTATCCAACATCGGCAAAGATAAGATTCCCTTGTACTAATAATATGGCTGAATACAAGCATGCATCCTTGGAATTAGAATGGCAGCCGACAAGAACATCAAAGAACGTTTGGCCATAGGAGATTCCGATCTGCTGATACACCAAGTTCAAGGAGAATGGTCAACTATGTATGTCAAGATACTACCGTACCTGCACTGCGTGAAGGAACTATGCAAGATGTTCACGAATATAGAGTTCAGGCATGTCCCCAGCATTTAGAACGAGTTCACAGACGCCCTTGCAACTTTATCTTCCATGGTTCATCATCCAGACAAGAACTACATCGACCTCATCGAGGTAGGATCAACATGCCTATTGCTTCCATGTGAATGAAGAGCTAGATGGTAAACTTTTGTATCACGACATCAAGGAGTTCCTTGTGACCCAGGAGTACCAGAAAATGCCACAAATGGTCCAAACGAGCCCTCAGGAGGTTGGCAAACCACTTTTTTCTCAACGGGGAAGTCTTGTAAAGGAGGACCCCAGACTTAGTTTGCTGAGATGTGTAGACGCCGTCAAAGCAACTAGACTGTTGGAAGAAATATATTCGGAGACGTACAGTTCCCACATGAACGGGTTCATGTTAGCCAAGAATATTTTGAGAGCTAGATACTTTTGGAAGACTATGGAAAGCGACAGCATTCTCTATGTGCAGAAGTGTAACTAGTGCTAGATTCATGGAGATTTCATCTTTCCACCAAATGAGTTAAATGTAATGGGTTCGCCCTGTCCTTTCACCGCCTGGGGAATGGACGTGATAGGACCCATAGATCCTGCAGCGTTAAATAGACATCATTTCATTTTGGTAGCCGTCGACTATTTCACCAAATGGGTCGAGGCATCTACCTACAAGGCCGTCACAAAGAAGGTGGTGGCAGATTTTATCCGGAATAACATCATTTGCAGATATGGGATACCAGAGTCTATCATCAGTGACAACCCTGCCAACCTCAATAGCAAACTCATGAGGGATATCTACGAGAGTTCAGAATCATCCAATGCAATTCCATAGCTTACAGACCAAAAATGAATGGGGCAATCGAGGCAACTAACAAGAATATCAAGAGGATTCTGCGAAAGATAGTGGACAATCACAGACAATAGAATGAGAAGTTACATTTCACTTTATTAGGTTATCAGACTACTATGAGGACGTCTACTGGGGCAATGCCATGCATGTTGGTATACGACACCGAATCAATGATACCTGCAAAAGTCGAAATACCGTCCTTAAGAGTCATTCAAGAAGAAAAATTGGACGATGCAGAGTGGATACAGGTCAGGCAAGAACAACTCATGTTCATTGACGAGAAAAGAATGGATGCAATATGTCATGGACAACTATACCCTAACAGGATGGCTAGTGCATTTAACAAAAGAGTGAAGCCTCGCCAATTCACGCCGAGGCAGTTGGTTCTGAAGAAAATCTTTCGCCATCAGGAAGAAGCTAAAGGAAAGTTTACACCAAACTAGCAAGGTCCTTACGTGGTCCATAGAGCACTGTCTGGTGGAGCTTTAATCTTAGCAAAAATAGATGGAAGAGTCAGCACGAAGCCGGTCAACTCGGACGCAATCAAGAGATATTATGCCTGAAGACAGATAGAGTTAGAATTTTGATGTAACTGAACTACGGTCAACCATACTTCCCACTGAGGGATACATAGATAACCCACGTAAGGTTCGGTTTCTCTCTCCCTTTCTCTTGTAATAGAAAAACCAAATGTCATTTTTGTATGTTGTTCAGGAACTACGCCGACTTGATTTCCTCAGAAAGGAATATGTAGGCAATCCTCATCGGATTCAGTCATTCTTTTATAATTGAACTACGTTCTGGCCTGATTCCGCTTGGATACGTAGGTTGTCTAAGTCTAACGCGGCCAGTTTCATTTCTTAATCTCATCATTTTGCATCAGTTGTAATTGAACCACATTCCAATTTAATTTCGTTTCGGATACATAGGCTGCCTGATTCAGGCTCGTTCGTTTCATCACAGTTCATCGATATCCCACGAACTACGTTCAGACTTAATTCCATTTTGGATATGTAAGCAACCTGAAAGGGTTTGGTCATAACCTTAGGAAACCTCTATAATGCATTAGCCTTAATTAGGATGCAGTCGGAATAGTAAGTAGCCGCGTTGTCAGAGACACCATGGAAGATCGACATAAACGGGACAAAGTTCTCAGAGAGATGCGTTCGTGTGCGTAGAACCATACGTAACATGTCATAATCCGGGACGACGACAATTTCCTTAAAAGAACAAGTACATATATATATATATATATAAAGTGATCTATTCCATCTATCGAACGTCGTGGCGCAATCATGTCATAGGCTGGGGCAAATCAATACCATGGTCGACGCAAACCAACTTCTCCCTCCCCCCCCCCCCCCCC
>MCJB01037166.1:88731-197955 GCA_002018475.1 Nicotiana obtusifolia | reverse complement strand
CACTAAGAAGTTTTCTTTGACTGTAGGGTCAACCGGGAGTAAAGAATCGCTAGGACCATACTGGGGCAAATGACGGATCTACCATTTTCCTAATATTATCTCTCCTTTCTCTTACTTAAAAGTTTCGAGCGCGGCTAAAGCTAACTCTTGAATTCTTTGCAGGTGCCTCAAAATCAGACGGTTGGTGCGGAAGTTTGTAAATAGCAAACTGTTTGCTTGATAAATCGGAGCATCCTTTACAAATTGCACGTCGGCTTCACCAATTGAAGTCTTGCATATAGCAAATTGTCAGCTCAATCAGTCGGAGCGCATTGTACAAACCGAACGTCGGCTTTGCCAACTGGAGCCTTGCATATAACAAACTGCAAACTTCGCCAACAAAAAGCAAAATTTTGAAGATCCCATGCCAAGATGACCAGCGAGCTCAAAATTTTGAATCATTCAAATCAGGCCGCAAAATTCAAACCATCATGAGTGACCAATCTTCCATCTCATCGTGTCGTCAAGATATGATACTGGGGCAATTCCAGCGAGCGCCGCTTCCCCAAAGTCCTTACTCCAGAACTACATGAGGCCCGATCCTCATTAAGCCCGAGGTCTATAAACAATTCAAAGCCAAAATTCAGCCCAATATTCCTAAACCTTTCCAGATTCTTCATATATTCAATCATGCAACTCGTAATTATTATGCCTAAAGTGGGAAAAAATTCGCTTTGGTTCAATTTCTTTGCCCGAAAACTCTTTCATCGTCTACGGTCAAAGAGGGGTTGCTGTTGACGGCCAATTTTGACCCTCCCTTTTTAAAATTAATTTATTCACGATTAACAATTTACATTAAATATTTTAAAAGTATTTTTTATATTAATGAATATCTATTTTTATAAATTAATTAAGTACTAGTTTTGAAATTAATCACATAGTACTATTATTGTGTAATTACAAATGTATTTACTATTATAAAAATAACTTTTGTATATACATTATATAGGTTTTATAGTTTGACAAAATTACTCTTTAATTTCAAATGAATTAGGTTACTATGTTAATATTTTAAAATTAGTGCTATAATTCGAAATATGTATCATTTATAGATAATTAATAAAAATAATTAGTAACATATAGTAATTATAATTTTATCATATTTTACTGAAATTGTTATGTGTAATTAACTTAATATTAAGAGGGTTTAAAACTAAAATGGTACCATTGTAATTCCTTCATTAAAATGAAGTGGCTATTCCATAACTTAAACCCAGCCCAAATGCCAGGCCCAAGTCGGAATTAACCCAGTCCAAACACCCTATCCATTTCCATCTTGGCAATCCATGCCATCCTCAATGAACCAACGAGAGCACGCCATGTCACCCGCTAATCCCACTCACAAAACAAACACAAGTAATCTGAGCCGTTAGTTCAAATCATCAATGGTCACAAATTATCTTTATTTTCCGACCCACTATTGGAAATTAGCTCAGGCCGTTGAATCACACAGATCCAGCAGTCCCCATAATTTCTCGGAATTGATTTATATGTAACACCCCGATTTATCAGGCCGTTGATCAAATGATCCAATGTTCCAGATCCCTTCCCTTGACTATAACCTCAAAGATGCCCAATACCCATAGAAACCCTAATTGTTTCCCCTTTGAACCACCATCCTTTTTTCCCCTTCTTCTCTCTTCTCTCGTCTGCACTAAACTTCATATCAATCAACGGACCTTGTACAAATTTGTGCAAGGTCATGAAATTAACCTCAAATCATCCGTTTGTCCCCCATATCCATCATTCTCACTTAATCTTTGCCTATTTCATCACCGGAAATCAATTCTCCCAATTCGAAACCCTATCCCCCTAGAGATGAAACTTCAAATCACTATCGACCTTTCAAATCCATGGCAGGCTGGATGTTAGTTTTGTTCCTGAACTCTTGGTCCCGTCGTTCTTTCCATTTTTCCACATTCGATTTCAAAACCCTAGTCAAAGTAATTAGACCAAAAGAGTGAAACTTCAAACTCCCCTGATTTCTTCTTTCGTTCTTTCAAATCAAAGAGAGCAGGAGGTGTTAGTTCGTTTCATCATCAATATTCGACGCCCAAAGGTCAAATGCAATGACCTCTGGGTATTAGGGTTCTGACCAATGGTTTCTTGTGCTTCAATGTTCATCCACTCATCACTCTCCACTCAGGTAAACTCAAACACTGATTTTCCCGCTGTTCTCTCTGATTATACCCGACTATGCTCACATCATCACTAATTGTCACTCTCCACTATCTTAATTTGAAATCTGAAACTCTAGAGGCGTTGAATTCCACTATAAAAGGAGGCTTCAATATTCTCACCTAACATATACACACCAACGACCTAACACTGAACACACTAAGCACAAAAACTCTAAACACATTAGGGTTTCTGTTCTTAGCTTTTCTTACTGTCTTCCTCACTTTGCCGAGTTCTTTGCTGGTTCAAGCTTGAAGTTTCTTCGGATCTCTGAGCAACAAAAAAATTCCGTTTGGTCTGCTGCCCTTAAGAAGGTCAGCAACTTTATATCCCTTTTCTTTTCTTTATCTTTCTGAATGATTTAGATATGTCGATGTTAATTTCCATAGATTATAATTATGCTGTATGAGTTTGACATGTTTGATAGTTATGTTTTATTAGTGTAACAATCTTTTATGATTCGCCTATTCTGTTATGATTCCTTAAGTGATAATCGATTAAGTCATAAATGAGAAGTATTGATCTTTGTCTTGAGTTCATCTACAGTCTCCATGCCTGAATTCTTACATGTTTATGTCAAATACAAACCTTGTAGTTCTCAGTGTCTTATAGTAGACTTATTTCTGTTTATTGTACTTCTGTAATTTTATGAGTTTTTGGGAGATAAGTTTACTACCTGATAGTTATTGCTAAAATGAAACCTGAACTTGTTCAAGACTTATATCTCTTTGCCTCTTAACCTTGAGCCTAAACTTGAAGTGTCTCTGCTTGTGTTTGTCCAACTATTTCACCAAGCTATCATTATAGTCTTGTACCTTGTTTTAGCTGTCATTATTGTTGAACCAATCATGCTCATCTGAACTTCACGCCTTTACCTTCACTGATGATTCTGCTGAGATTTCATCTTGTTTCTCTGCACGTTATTTGCTTTATGATTTATTTCATTACCTGTTACCCTTAACTGATATGCTGATGAAAATCCAATATGCCCATATCACTTAAATAAATTGAATGAATTCAAAGTGTTTAGATGCTTCTCTTCCCTGTATCTATGTCCAATGACTCTGAGGGTATTGTTTGGGCTATCACTATGGCTTTCTCATCACCATGCTCAATTTTTGTATGCATAGGAAACTATCTTATTTGCATCAAGTTGTTTTCTTCTCATGAATCTTTACTGTATATACATTCTGTAAGGTTGAACTATTTTCCTCTTCTCATTGTAAGTCATGATTTGTTTGTATAAGTTCAACTAATAACTGCTGCACAACTAAGTTTGTTTGTTCCATAATTTGTTGAGATCTTCACACATATATGCAATACATCCCTGTCCTTAATCTCTTTGAGCCCCTGTTGTGTTTTTGTAAAGTCTGAATGCATCTACCATTAGCTTATCTTCCATGAAAGTAGGATTTAGACGTAATGTTGTAGTCAATTAATAGTTTTAACTGAAAGCCAGTCACCCCATTCTTACATGCTAAACTAGACTTATGTTTGAATTAAATTTCTTTGATACAATGTTTCCATTTCCTTCCTTGACTTGCATGATCAACTTGGTTCTGTAATGTGTAAAGCTTCTCTCCCTATATGAGATCACTATCTCATTTACCTTGCCTATGAACAGTTGACTGAATGTTGCTAGTCTCCTTGCTTAACTCTGTAACACTATGTATTGCTTTGAGTGATGCTTAGTCTACCTCTTCACTGTTAACCTGAAGTTGAACTTGACTCTCAAACTTTCTGAAGCTCCTTTGTTGATATTATCTGAACACATCGACTTGCTAATACTGTTAGAAGCATGACCCTTTTTTGACTTTAGGAGTCCCATATTTGAATATGTGAAATTGTAATCATGATAAGAGTTTAATCCCATGACTCTGATAAGCTTTATGTGGCAATAGCTGACCATGTTTGTTGGTTTGAATCTGCCGTGATGTCTTTAAGGTGCCAAGTAATGTTATCCGTGCCCATTTGAATGTGTTATGCCTCAGTGATTCATGCTTGCAATGGTGGTTATGAAACCTCTTTGTATCTATGTGTATTCTGAACTCAGCCCCTCCCCCTTCAGGTTTCCTTGATATGTGGTTCCCTATTCAGTATTAAAAATAATCTGTATTATCTCATGTTATTTTTATTAAGAGAAAAGTATATATGTTGTCATAGGTAATACTTTAGTATTTAGTTCTCATTGCAAGGGCCTCATTGGCACTTAAACCCATAAGGATAACATGTCGTTACTGATTAAGGGTATTTGGGAGTGGAGTTCGACATTAGGTTGGGCTGCCCTCCCCGGCACAAGCATTTCCCTGGGCCTTGAGTCGCTTGGAAACTTTGAAGTGTCGGGGGATCCAAAAGGAGATTTCGACCTCGAGTGGGTGTCATGACCCAATTTCTCCTATAGGCCGTGATGGTGCCTCATGTCGCTGCTAGGCAAGCCATTGGTGAATTAGCGATGTATTTATTCCCTTTTTATTAATTTCAAAGTAGTTGATATTTGTTGTTAAGTAAATGAGGAGTAGAAAAGTTTAATAAGGTAAAGCATAAACTAATAAAAGTGCAAATATAGTGAAATAAATATCGAAAAGCCATAAAGTGTCTACTAGCAATGTTTCCAAGACCTGGTGTCAGAAGTGTATGAGCATCTACAGTAAAATATAGAAAAAACGACGCAACCATCTGAAATAGTGTAGGCAGAAAGTAAATACAAAAAGAGAAAGACTGCGATGCTGCAGAACGGACTCGGAGAATAGCTCACCACTATGCCTCTGGATAACGGGGGTGCGTGCCGGGATGACTGCCAGATGCACCTGCCTTATATCCTGCACGATTAGTGCAGAAGTGTAGCTTGCCTATAGAAATAACATGTACCTAGTAAGTATCCAGTCTAACCTTGAAGAAGTGGTCGACATCGACACTTACTACAGGCCAATAATAAAAATACCAAAATTATAAATAGGCAAGAAATAAGTTAATAATAATGATAACACAACATCAAGCAATGAATCAATAATTCCTTAACTTATAGTAAATTCCACAATCTCCAAATCAATTTCAGTCGTTGAACAAATTATAACTTCTCAAGCCATAAATAATATCAAGTGAAATCGAGCTCCTATTATTATTACGCACGATTTATGCTGAGGTCGTACGGCCCGATCCAAAATAATACTGCGTGCACTACCGAGGGTCGAACGGCACGAACCATAGATGCATCTATTCTACTGCCGAGGCTTTCACTCGGTATTCATGCCTGAATAATAAGTGAAGAAATGACAAAACTTTTATACAAAAAATCCTAAGGATTGGTAGTACAAATCATGAGCTTCTAAGATTTAGAGATTACAACGCTAGTATGAAATAAATACATCATCTGTTTGAAATGTACATAAACAGATTTTTATAAATCTAAAGCGAGCGTGAACAAGAGGCAGCTACAACCGGAATGCAGGTTCGTATTCAAAGCCAGCTCCTGCCATACACAGCAATATCAGCTCCAAAATATGCACGCAAGGTGAAGAAGGGTAGTATGAGTGCAACTGACCTCATGTACTCAATAAGTAACAAACCTAACCTTCGGTTGACAAGAGTGACAAGCTTGAACAACAGTTAGAGTCCAACACCAACAACCACGAACAATTCGTAACAATATAATGAAAACCGTACAAATGATACTCAAAGATACGAAACTCAACTGGTTCATAGTTATGGAAAATAGGCCTGCTTCTCAGATATAACAGTAAAAACCCAAATATTTCACCGAAATCACAAAAAATGTGAATATACAGAAAATTGTGATTTTTCCCAAAAACTTTCAACAACAGATAAGATGTTTTATTATCAGATGGCATAAGGAAAGTACATCTCGATGCCAACATATGTGCATGTGAAGTCATGAATGTCACAATATCGTATAGCATGAGGAAATTCATCTCTATGCTTACCTGCCAAGTATGCATGTCAACTGTAATGCAAAACAATGATAAACTCATGTGCTCATGCTCTTGGAGTAGTCAACCTCACTCAGCACGCTCAATACTCAATCCTCCCAATCACTCGGCACTCGCACTCAACACTCGCACTTAATAGGTACCTGTGCTCACTACTGGTATGTCAGACTCCGAAGGGACGGATCCTTCCCAAGCAATAATATAAGCCAATCATGGCATGAATCAATAAAGCCTGTTGCAGTGTGCAGCCCGATCCCATAAATATCACTCACAATCAGGCCCTCGACCTCAGTCAGTCACCATCCTCTCTAGTCTCCCAGCCTCACAAATCTCATGCCAGTCATCCCAACAAAGATAACATGATGTGACAACAAATGATAATAGAGACTAATATATGGTGGGCAAATGAATGAATATGGTTGAGTATTGCAATTCAAGCAAATAACTCAATAGCAGAAATGACCTTAGTGAGTCCCAATAGAATAAGCATATAACCTAAACATGGTTTTGAACATGAATTGTAGCACAATTACTCTAGCACGTAGAAATTTCATGGACAGAAATAAGTTTAGGTAACTACACAGTACCACAAAATCAATTGAGTCACAATTCACACGGTGCACGCTCCCACGCCCATCACCTAGCATGTGTGTCACCTCAACACCAAACACATAACACGTGTATTCTGGGGTTAATAAACTCAACACCAATCTTAGAAGTGTTACTTACCTCGAATAAGCCAAATCCAACACCAAACAAGGCAACAATACAGTGGAAATGCCATCCCGCTCATACCGACCTCCGAACGGCTCAAAACTATCCAAAGCAACTCAAGAACATCAAATAACGCCAAAGGAAGCAAACCCAATTGATAAAGATGAAATCTTTAATCAAAAGCCCAAAGTCAACCAGAAAGTCAAACCCGGGCCCATACCTCGGAACCCGACAAAACTTACAAAATCCGACAACCCATTCAATTATGGGTCCAACCATACTAGTTTCACTCAAATCCGACTCCGAATCGATGTTCAAAAACTCAAAAATTCAGTTTATGAAAGTTTAGACAAAAACCCCCAATTTCTGTCTTGAAGTCATTAATCAAATGCCAAAACATGAAGATAGATTCATAAAATATAATCAAAACCAAGTAGAAAACAATTACCCCAATCCATGCGGTGAAGATCGCCTCCAAAATCGCCCAAATTTGAGCTCCATACTCAAAATATGATAAATGACCAAGACCTTCGAAATAGAATACTTTATACAATGTTCCAGAGGTGCCCTTCGCGATCGTAGTCACAAACCTCGCGATCACAATTACAAAATTTTCCAGGACAATTTTTACCCTATGCGATCGCGGCCATTTCCCCGCGTTCGCGATGAACAAACTTCCATTAACCCTTTCCCAAACTCTTCTCAGACAGCCTGTAGTGTATCAGCCCTAACTTTCTGTACCAAAAACTCCAAATCATAAATAGTTTGATTTTTAGAAAAATAGAAACAAAGGGCTACAACTTTCATTTTAGGATCATTGTCAAATTCCTTATAGACTGCAAGATATAAGCTTTCAAAGTCGGTTCAATAACACTAGAATTTTCTCCTATGCGATTGCGTAAAGGCTTCTGCGATCGCGATTCACATGTCCATTTTTCCTATTTTACTCTTCGCAATCACGACCAATTCCACGCAATCGCAATGTACCACCATGTTGCCAAAAACCAGCAGCTAAAAATGGCCTAAAATTGGTCTGAAACCACCCCGAAACTCACCCAAGCCATTCGGAACCCTGTCCGAACATACCAACAAGTCCCAAAACATAACACAGACATATTCGAGGCCTCAAATCACACATAACAACATCAAAATAATGAATCGTCAATCAAGATCAATCTCTTAAGTTCATAGACTTCAAACTTCGAACCAAGCGTCCGATTCAAGTCTATCCAATTCGGAATGAACCCAAGTTTTGCGCGCAAGTTCCAAATGATATATCGAACCTATTCCAACTCGCGAAACAACAGTCCGAACCCGATAACATCGAAGTCAACTCTTGGTCAAACTTATGAACATTCGAAACCTTCACATTTCTAACTTTCACCAATTAGTGTCGAAACATTTTAGAAACATCCAAATGCAAATTCGGGCATATGCCCAAGTCCAAAATTACCTCCGGACCTAACGGAACCATCAAAACTCCGATCTGAGGTCAAGCACTCAAAGTCAAACTTGGTCAACCTTTCAACTTAAAGCTTCCTAGTTGAGAATCATCTTCCAAACTAATTCTTAATCACCCGAAAATTGAAACTAACGATACACACAAGTCATACCACATCATACAGAGCTACTCATGCCCTCAAACCACCAAGCGAAGTGCAAATGCTCAAAATGACCGGTCGGGCCGTTACGTCCTCCCCCATTAAAACATATATTCGTCCTTGAATGTGCCAAGAGTCGTTGCAAAGCCATCAAATCGCCGTGTAATCTTACCATGAACATACTTGGGGGTGATCCCACGTCACCCCTATTCATAATAGCCTGACAATACAAAATAACTGAAGATCCTTGAGTCAACCTTACTCCGTAAGCCTTTGAACCCAATTTCCAACATCCGGAATGCTTACAAGAACCGAATCTCATGCCTACACATTGTATAAGTCTGAACAAGCTATATCAAACCACAACCATGACCCAAGATGAAATCACATGATATACCACACATCTCGCATGCTCGTAGCAATAATTTTCAATCACAGTAACTATTCGAAATAGACCCGATACTAGTAGTAAACCTCATATAGAATAAAACCTCATCCAAAACGTTCGTACACTGCTGATGATGAATAAAACATGCAGAAACTTATAACCACGCATTAGATCAACAAGTCATGGAGCTCCCTCTCTTGTCCGACAAGAACCAAAGCCAAATCCTGAGTTGACTTCCGATATTATTCTTCCAAACATACCGTAATCAAATCCGATAGTACCCATTCTAGGTCCAATGACCTAATCTCATCAAACACAACTATTCTATTGACATGCCACACCAATACAACCTAAAGCCACAACCGTACAATCTGTGCACCAATAAGAAATAATTCGAATGTACTCAAATATGGGGAATGACTCAAATGAGAGAACCGTTCCGCAAGATCAACAAGTGCCACCACAAACGCAATGCTACGAACCTGTCACACACAGTAGAACCGAAGCACATGAATCTAACTCAAAAGATCATATCTCAACATAACTTCGCTGCAAAGTGTGACCCCATCAAAACACCGGTCCTATGAAATACCTCAAGCCGCAATGCTCAAAATCAACAACCACATATAATTCAACATCAAGTACACGAAGTGCATGACCATAACCATGGAGAAGCGAATAACACAATATACCACAGCCCGGAAAGACCATAACCAAGGCGTAGTCAACCATTCAATACCCCAATAACCATCTAGCTCAAATTCTACTACAAGGCCGAAACAGAACCACATCATATGTGCATATAACCAACAAACCACAACCCCTCGTAGCATAGAAGAGTAGCACATATAACATATCAGGACACGAACAAGCTCAACTCTAACCGAATGCCATACCCCTCAACACTAACAGTTTTGAATTAACAAATTTGACCCGGTGTAGAATACAAATCCTCATTAGGCCTATCAATGGGCCCCAAAATCAACTCCGATCATCCCCAAATGGATAAATGGCCCTCTAAAAGTTCACAATGACCTAACCATAGCATGTACTACCATCTAGCTAACTTTGGCCACATCTTCATAATCTGCAACCCCGACACAATCTGCTTCTGAGAACTCCTAGTCTCCAAATTCATAAAGAACATGAATCACCATAGCCGATCCCAACTCCACCACTCGAATGGCTAACACATCTCTCATGCATAATCATCCCCACGAGAAATACTTCTATAATTCTTCCATGCCACATAGAAAAATCTGAACACCAGCAATCGATCAACTAGGCAGTACCGCAATACCAATGAAGCATTTGTAGCATTTGTAAGTCAAAACACAATGCGCCTTCTGAAATACGCACCTTTCTCAGACAATACCAAGTAGTAATAGCATTCATCTAGTCATTAGAAACCATCCATATTGTCTAAGAATTCATGACCTTCACTTCAAAACTGAACCGTGACCTTGCACATGCAAATCTCAATCCTACACGACCCTGAGTCACCAGCAGAATACATACTCCCCATGTCGGTAGAAAATATTCATCTCGACCTGTGGTAGAACTCATTAAGAACTCTACGAAATCCATATGCACATAACCAAGCCATTAGAACTAAATACCTCTAACTGAACCAAGTCACGCAAGTCGCCAATCCCAAGAGTATTACTGCTAAAACACCGGTAGAGACTCACCACATCATAAGTACCCAAACAACCGATCACATCCATTACCGTGTTGATCCAACCTACTACCAAGCTGTCATATTTCTCCGAGTTCCTTCCGAATTACCCTCAAAATTACACTTCTCCTTGCATAACACCATGATCTTTACCCAATACTCACCACAAGAGATCCTAGCATAACACCACACCGCCCAAAGGCCCATAAGCCACTGTATTCCCTCTTAAGCACCTCAAAAGTACCACAACCGAGACACCCACTTTGAAGAGACCATATGTGAATTTAAAATTGTTCATTTTACCTTTTTGATACTAAAATGTAGAATCCATAGTGATAAAGAAATACCACAAGTGCCGGCACCATCCAATACAAATCTCAGATCTTAGCCATATACAAATCCAAAAAATCCTCAAATGCCACATATGAAATTTAAACTCTTTCGAACCTCCTTGAGAGTTATCTACTTTGCTCAAGTCTCAACTACACCGCCCAAAAAGGCCAAATGACATGTACCCCATTAGCACAACAACACCCAAAGAAGTAACCCCACCTTAACGAAACCAAGCAAATTCCTACTCCATGCGCACTACATCCTTCACAAATAACAACTCAATCATTCCATGATTCTCATATAGCCAGAAAGTGTAATTTCCTTACTTAAGTCATCTCAAAGCCAACATCTGCAAGATAACCGATCCACAAGTATGCTTCAGCTTGAAACCAAAGCAACACATAGCCATGCAATCATATCATCGATAACAGTCTCCCCTACTTGGCTCAAAGCCATATATCAAAACACTCAATAAGTCACAATGCCCATACTTTATTACTGCCATAATACCGCAATGAGATTCAACTAAATCCTTCATAAGCTCATGTAACACAAACCATATAGTACCTCAAATCATATGCTAAGCTCACATTCATCCTCGTGACGGTCAGGTCAACTTTCACCACCGATCCAAACTCAAATCGCAACACATATAACCCACTGGTTGAAGGAAGCTCTCCACATAACATTATAAGGATCGCACATCCGTAGATTACCCCGTAGGTGATAACCCATATGGTTAGCCTCAAACTGACATCTCCTTATATCCTTTCACAACCATAATTACTACGCAATCACTTAATCTTCCTAAGTCTGAACTCATTCGCAAAACATGCGAATCCACTTCGTCCCATAACTGGACAACATGAAAGATCCCTTAACACGATCCTAACTCGTCCCATAACTGGGCATATAATAGTACTCATCACATAGCCATCCAACCACTCACCGAGCTATAAATATTTTACATAGGGATACTATTGAACAGATGTCCCAAAGCACATAGTTACACAACTGAAACTACTGAGCCTAAGCTGCGGTCCATACCAGGCCTTAAGTTCTATAGAGTAGCCCATCATCAAAACATATAAAACACATCTTGCACCTCATCCATGGAATCCACAAGCTGTCAATGTATAGCTGAGATCGAGCACCCACATATGCGTACAGGTGAGTGGAAGGAAATCAAAGAGATACGCTTCAAGCTGAATTAGTGCTGCACAATAAGAAAAGAAAGAGGAAAAGTTTATCCTAACTGCCTTGTAGCCTCTCGAACATAGGTATGGACGTCATCGTACCGATCCGCAAGACTCTACTCGACACTTGCTCATGACTCATACAACCTATGAACCTAGAGCTCTGATACCAGCTTCTCACGACCCAAAATCTAACTAATCATGATGGCACCTAACAAAACCAGCTAGGTAAGCCAATTAACAATAATCCAAATCAAATGAGATTTACTGAGAAAATAAGTGATGAAATAACTGAACTTTTATACAAAAATCTCAAGGATTAGTAGTACAAATCATGAGCTTCTAAGATTTAGATTTTACAACGCTAGTATGATAAATACATCACTTGTTTGAAATGTACATAAACAGATTTTTATAAATCTAAAGCTACCATGAACAAGAGGCAGCTACAACGGAATGCAGGTTCTTCTTCAAAGCCAGCTCCTGCCATACACAGCAATACCAGCTCAAAAATATGCACGCAAGGTGTAGAACGACAGAATGAGTACCACCGACCCCATGTCCTCAATAAATAACTAACTTAACCTTAGGTTGATTGGAGTGACGCGCTTGAACAACAGTCGTAGTCCAACACCAACAACCATGAACAATTCGTAACAATATAATGAAACCATACAAATGGTACTCAGCTCATTCATAGTTACAGAAAATAGGCATGCTTCTCAGGTATAACAGTAAAAACCCAATCTTTCACCGAAATCACCAAAAATGTGAGTATATCAGAAAACAATGATTTTCCCAAAAACTTTCAACTACAGATAAGATGTTTCATTATCAGATGGCATGAGGAAAGTACATCTATATGCCTACATGTCAATGTGCATGTGAAGTCATGAATGTCACAATAATGTACAACATGAGGAATTACATCTCTATGCTTACATGCCAAGTATGCATGTCAACTGTAATGCAACACAATGATAAACTCATGTGCTCAAGCTCTCGGAGCAGTCAACCTCACTTAGCACGCTCAATCACTCAGTCCTCCAAGTCACTCAGTCCTCCCAATCACTCGGCACTCGCACTAAGTTGGTACTTGCGCTCACTCCTGGTATGTTAGACTCCGGAGGGGCCCATCCTGCCGAAGCGCTAATATAATCCAATCATGGCATGAATCAATAAAGCCTGCTGCGGCGTGCAGCCCAATCCCATAAATATCACTCATAATTAGGCCCTCTACCTCACTCAATCACCATCCTCTCTAGTCTCCCGACCTCACAAATCTCATGCCAATTAGCCCAACAATGATAACATGATATGCAAACATATGATAATAGAGACTAAAATATGATGTGCAAATGAATGAATATGACTGAATATGTAATTGCAATTTAAGCAAATAACTCAACAGCAGAAATGATCTGATTGAGTCCCAACAGAATAAGCATATAGCCTAAACATGGTTTCAAACATGGATCACAGTTCAATTACTCTACCACGTAGAAATTTCATGGATTGAAACAAGGTTAGGTAACTACACAGTACCAAATAATCAACCAAGTCATAATTCACATGGTGCACGCCTACACGCCCGTCACCTAGCATGTGGATCACCTCAACATCAAACACATAGCATGTGTATTCAGGAGTTCATACCCTCAACATCAAGTTTAGAACTGTTACTTACCTCGAATATGAGACATATCCAATACCGAGCAAGCCAACAACACTCTGGAAATGCCATCCTGCGCATATCGACCTCCGAACGGCTCAAAACTAGCCAAAAGCAACTCAAGAACATCAAATAATGCCAATGGAAGCAAACCCAATCGATAAAGGTGGAATCTTTAATCAAAGTCCAAAGTGAACCAAAAATTCAAACCCAAGCCCACACCTTTGAACCCGAAAAACTCACAAAATTTGACAACCCATTCAATTACGAGTTCAACCATAGTAGTTTCACTCAAATCCAACTCCGAATCGATATTCAAAACTCAAAAATTCACTTTATGAAAGTTTAGACAACACCCCCAATTTTGCTCTTGAAATCATCAATCAAATGCCAAAAATGAATACAGATTCTTGAAATATAATCAAAATCAAGTAGAAAACACTTAACCCAATCCATGTGGGGAAAATCGCCTCCAAAATTGCCAAAATCCGAGCTCCATAGCTCAAAATATGATAAAATGACCAAGACCTGCTACATAGAGTACTTTATATATTGTTCCATAGGTCCCCTTCGCGATCGCAATCGCGATTACTATTACAAAATTTTCCAGGACAATTTTTACCCTATGAACAAACTTCCATTAACCTTTCCCAATGTTTTCTCAGACAGCCTGTAGTGTATTCACCATAACATTTTGTACAAAACTCCAAATGACAAATAGTTTGATTTTTGAAAAAATTGACACAAAAGAGCTACAACTTTTGTTTTTGGATCATCTCCAAATTCCTTATAGACTGCAAGATATAAGCTTCCAAAGTCGGGTTCGTGACAATTTTCTTCTATGCGGTTGCGTAAAGGCTTCTGCGATTGCGATTCATGTGTCCATTTTTCCTATTTTACTCTTCGCGGTTGCGACCAATTCTACGTGATCACAATGTACACCCTTGTAGCCAAAAACTAGAAGCTAAAAATGGCCTAAAAGTGGTTTGAAACTCACCCGAGCCATTCGAAACCCCATCCGAACATACCAACAAGTCCCAAAACATAACACAGACCTATTCGAGGCCTCAAATCATACATAACCACATCAAAACCATGAATCCTCGATCAAGATCAATCTCTTAAGTTCATAGACTTCAAACTTCGGACCAAGCGTCCGCTTCAAGCCTAACCAATCCGGAATGAACCCAAATTTTGCACACAAGTTTCAAATGACATATCAAACCTATTCCAACTCCCAGAACAAGAATCCGAACTCGATTACATCGAAGTCAACTCTCGGTAAAACTTATGAACATTCCAAACCTTCAATTTTTCAACTTTCACTAATTAGTGCCGAAACCTTCTAAAAACATCTAAATGCAAATTCGGGGATACGCCTAGGTACAAAATCACCATTTGTATCTAACGGAACCATCAAAAGTCCGATATTCAAAAGTCAAGCTTGGTAAACTCTTCCAACTTAAAGCTTCCTTGCTGAGAATCATTCTTCCAAACTAATTCCGAATCACCCAAAAAATGAAATCGATGATGCACACAAGTCATACTACATCATATGTTGCTACTCATGCCCTCAAACAACCAAGCGAAGTGCAAATGCTCAAAACGACCGGTCGGGTCGTTACAAGGAGTATGAAATTTGATGTTCTTTGATCATATACATGTATTCTTGCATATATACTTTATGTGTGATAGCGATTTGACTGGTAGCCCTTGGCCATGCCGAGCGGATTGTGACATTGTGCTTGTGATCACGCTAGGAGGATTGCGATATTGTGCTATGACCACGCTGCTCGATTTGTGATATTATGCATGTGACCACGCCGGGCGTATTGTGATATTGTGCTTGTGACTACACCAGGTAGATTATGATATAGCATGTGACCACACTGGGTGGATCCCAGATATATAGCCTGTAACCGCGCTGGGAGGATTATGATGTTTAGCCTATGACCACATCGGGATAATTGCACGTGACTATGCCGTGCATCATGTGGATATGAATCTATTCCCCTAGGGTCACCCTCTCATGTAACTTCTTGATGGTGTACAAATGGATTGTGAGAAATTAACGAGTTTCTGGTTGATGTGAGCTCTGGGAGAGTTGGTTATTGGTTTAGTTCGGTTACTGAGATTTTGATGCGGGCCTGAGAGTCGTGATGTGATTTCTATTTGGATCGCGTTGCACGTCGCAAAGGATTATTATTTGGTTGTTACAATCACAATGACAATCACCACCATGTGCACGGCATGGCGTACGAAGTTGACCCGATTGGCTAGGCCGTCTCCTCACCATGCCGGGTGGATCGACATCACATTCTGCTAGCAATCATCTCATCCCAATTAAGGGGAACAATCTCAACACATCAATCTCATCCCATTTAAGGGGAATACTCTTAACCCATCAGCTCAGGGATTTACCCCTCAATCACTCCTATACTGGCATGTGTAGTTTCGGGGTTAGGTTATTTCAACCTACCCTTCCTTGGTGACTAATGATACTCCCAAAAGGTTATTATAGAAAGGATTTTTAGCTCAATCTTTTACACATCTTTTCATTTCGTTGGCACTAGTGGCCACAAATGTAATATCATTCTTGGCACATCGGTCGAATTTCATATTTTATGCTCACCCCTTTCACTTTCAAACTTCACCAAGGATTATCAACAACAAAGCATCTCTAATCACGATGTTTAGTACACATATGAGCAATTTAGAGTCTTAGGCACATTGAATTTTCTACCAGAATTTGGCATAATAACTTTTACTTGGAGCACGACTTAACGTCAAAACATTTTAATACACAACGCATACTTTTAACACATTCTCAAATGATAACATAGTGAATTCGGAACACATTTTGAACATATAACTTTCAACCCAAAGCCTATGCGGAATAGTTATTTATAATGAATAACTCGGGACATGAGAAATATGAAATTTGCCTATCGTACTTGAAACTTATGAGAATATTGTGGCATTCAATTTGAAGAGAGAAGTTTGGCCAACATACCTCGCTTTGAGCTTCCTTAAATTACTACAGTGTTCCGGAAATCCTAGCAACTTCAATCTATTTAGAAACATAACATACCTGAACCACAATTAGGAAGATACTCAGGGGTTCAGCTCATTTGAGCATTTTATCAAATACTAGGTGGGCATTATGATTCCAAGGTTCTTCTATGGTGGATTCCTTCATCCCACAGCCTAATGTTACCCATTTGAGCTTAACAACCTTCCTACCAATCTTGATGGAACATGCATGCATAAATAACACTCTGATACCCAAGATCACAAGCATAAATAACACTTTCATATCCAAGAATCATACTCCCCATTACCCATATTCTACCACAATAATGAAATGGAAAGTTAGGGCCAGAACCTTACCTCTTTAGAAGATAACTAGCAAGGTTTCCTTGTGAATTCTCCAAGACTTGAGAAATGATTGATGAGCAAATAGCTTAGGGATTCCTCCTCTCACTCTAGACCACTTTGCTCACTCTAAAATAGCAGTTTGAACCTTCTAAAATAACCCTAATGTTGTTTTATAAGAATGGGATCGGGTTATAAAATCAGAAAATGGAACCTTCAAACTCAACTCTGCGGTCGCAGAGTGCCCCGCAGATCAAGTCTGTGGCCGGCAAAGTTGACCATGAAATGGTCCTCCAAAATAGGGCTATCCTGGTCTAGTCTGCGACATATCTGCAGTACACAAATTAGTTAGGCAGTCACATAGTGCGCCATAGAATCTCCCTTCGAAAATCTTTATGCTTGTTCTGCAACGGATTATGCGGCCAGTGAAATAATTATGCGGCCGCATACTTGACCGCAAAATTATCTTAAAAATTTGTTCAAGATTTGTATCACTCTGCGATCAATCCGTGGCCAGTAGAGTGGTTCTGCTGTCGTATAGTGGATGCAGAAATGCCATGTTCTGCAAAATTATTCCTTCTACTCCCCGACATACTGTCCTAACCACCTTTCAGAGAATCCCATAATAGAATACTAACAACATATGCATAATCCAACGACATAACATAACATGAAAACAACACCAATCGTGGCCTCATAAGCAGTATATTACCAGAAAGGAACATCCTTTACATCAACTGTACAAGTGAAACATGATTCATAGAAAGTAAACTCTTAACATTTTTCATACAACACAACTTCATAATACACAGTTATTCAAACAAATGAGAGTACTTCTTCTTCTCTTCCTCGGTCTCCCAGGTGGCCTCTTCAACTTGTTGGTTTTGCCATAGCACTTTCACGGAGGCAATATTTATTTCTCAGCTTTCGGACTTGCCAATCAAGAATGGCAACTGAAATTTCCTCATAATTCAAATCTTCTTTAACCTCAATAGTCTCAACCGGAACAATGAGTGTCGGGTCTGCAACCACCTTCTTCAACATGGATACATGAAACATCGGGTGCACTAAGGACATCTCTGGAGGTAGCTCAAGCCTCTAAGCCACCTAACCAACCCTCTAAATAATTCTGTACAGTCTTACATACCACAAACTCAATTTCCCTTTATTACCAAACCGCATTATACCCTTCATGAGGGAAACCTTAAAAAATACCCAATCATCCTCTTTGAACTCAAACTCCATGCGACGTATACCCAAATAGGACTTGTGATGACTCTGAGCTGTTTTCAACCGTTTATTAATGATCTTGACCTTCTTCATAGTCAGATGCACGAGGTCTAGCCCTATCAACTCTACTGCCCCAATCTCGAACCACCCAATGGGAGATCTATATCTCCTACCATATAGCGCCTCGAACGGTGCCATCTGAATGCTAGCATGATAACTATTGTTGTAGGCAAATTCTATGAGTGGAAAATGATCATCCAAGCTACGCTTGAAGCCAAGAACACAAGCGCACAACATATCCTCAAGCATCTAAATGGTCCGCTCTACCTTCCCGCCAGTCTATGGATGATAGGTTGTACTAAGATTCACCTGAGTACCAAACCTTGCTGTAATTTCTTCCAAAACTTAGTCGTGATTTGTGCCCCTCAATTTGAGATAATAAAAACTGGAGTGCCATGCAACTTGACTATTTCACTAATATACAACTAAGCATGTTATTCCACTGTGTCGGTAGCTTTAACAGGTAAAAAGTGTGTTGATTTCATGAGTCGATCCACAATCAACCAAATCGAATCGAACTTGTGAGGAGTGCGGAGTACTCCCACCACAAAATCCATATTGATCATCTTCCATATTGGAATTTCTGTGATCAATGCCAACTTGTCGAGCCTTTGGTGTTCGGCCTTTACTTGTTGTCAATTTGGACATCTTGCCACAAAGTCCGCTACATTCCTCTTCATATCATTCCAACAGTAGATTCCTTAAGATCATGGTACGTCTTTGTAGAGCCTGGATGCACTGAATACCTAGAAGTGTGAGCCTCGATCATGATTCTTTTCTGGAGACCATATGCATTTAGAACACATAATCATCCTTGGTACCTTAGTGTACCATCATCCATGCCAAGAGAAAAAGCCATGGTCTTATGTTTATGAAAACTCGCCTTCAACTGTACCAACAATGGGTCGTTGTATTGCTTCTTCTTGACTTCCACAACAAGCGATAACTCAGCCCTATTTTGCACAATCACTCCTCCTTTACTAGAGTCCGCAAGATGAACTCCCAAACTAGCCAACTAAAGAACCTCCTTGGCTAATGACCTTTGATATGCCTCCAAGTGAGCCAAACTACCCATAGATTTTTGGCTATGAGCATCCGCCACAACATTAGCCTTCCCCGGATGATATAGGATATCGATATCGTAGTCCTTAAGTAACTCAAGTCATCTCCACTACCTCAGATTCAACTCTTTCTGTTTGAAAATATATTGAAGGCTCTTATGGTTTGTGAATACATCCACATAGACCCCATACAAATAAGGACGCCGAATCTTCAATGCAAAAACCACCGCCGGCGAGCTCTATGTCATGTGTTGGATAGTTTTTATCATGATTTTTGAGTTGCTTAGAGCATAAGCAATAACCTTGCATGTTGCATCAATACACACCCAAGTCCGATCATTGAAGCATCATAATATACCACGAACCCATCTATACCCTATGGTAAGGTCAACATCGCTGCCGTAGTCAATCTTGTCTTCAACTCTTGGAAGCTCTTTTCACAAGCGTCTGACCACTGGAATTTAACTGTCTTATGTGTTAGTTTAGTCAACGGTGAGGCTAGAGTGGGGAACCCCTAAACAAATTTCCTGTAATACCCAGCTAAGCCCAAGAAATTGCAAATTTCTGTTGGTGTTGTAGGTCTAGGTCAATTCTTCACAACTGCAATCTTCTGAGGATCAACCCTAATTCTTTTTCTAGAAACGACATGACCCAAGAATATGGCAGACTCGAGCTAAACTTCACACTTAAAAAACATCGCATACAACTTATGCTGATACAGAGTCTGCGGAATTGCTCTGAGATGATCGACATGGTCCTCTCGATTTCGTGAATATACAAGAATATCATCAATGAACACTATCACAAAGGAGTCGAGAAAAAGCTTGAATACTCGATTCATAAGATCCAAGAAAGCTATCGGGGCATTTGTCAGCCCAAAAGACATCACAAAAATTCAAAGTGCTCATACCTAGTCCTAAAAACTACTTTTGGAGCATCCTGCTCCCTGGTCTTCAATTGGTAATACGCAGATCTTAAATCAATTTTGGAGAACAACTTAACACCCTACAAGTGGTCAAACAAGTCATCTATCCTTGGCAGTGGGATTTATTCTTGATCATGACCTTGTTGAGCCGCCGGTAGTCAATACACATTCTCAGTGACCCATCTTTCTTCTTTAAAAAGAGAATTGGTGCGCCCCAAAGGGACACACTCGGCCGGATTAAGCCCTTCTCTAACAAATCCTTCAATTGTTCCTTTAGATCCTTCAATTCTGCCGGTGCCATTTTGTATGGCGGAATAGATATAGGTTGCGTGTCTGGCATCACATTAATCCCAAAATAAATATCCCTTTCTAGTGGAATCCCAGGGAGCTCATCAGGAAAGACCTTCGAGAATTCATTCACAATTGGCACGGACTCAAGCGTATGTGTCATAGCATAGGTGTCCATAACCTAGACCAAATGGTAAATACACCCCTTGTTGATCATCTTCGTGCCCTTAAGGTAAGAAAGAAACCTACCCTTCGGCACCACGTCATCCCCCTTCCATTAAATAACTAGCTCATTTGGAAATTCAAATCTAACGATCCTGGTTTGGCAATCAACTTGGAAATAAAGCCAATCTATCCCCATTACTACATCAAAATCAGCCATCCCCAATTCAATGAGATCGGTCATGGTGCCCCAAACACGCACCGTGACAGCACTATACCTATAAACCCGCGCGGCCATAATAGACTCACTAACTAGAGTAGATACAGAGAACGACTCATGGAGTTGTTCCAGTTCTATCCCAAATTCCATAGCAACATAAGGAGTGACATGTGACAAAGTGGAACCCGGATCAACAAGAGTATACACATCATGAGATTGGACAGTCAATATACATGTGACAAGATATGGAGAAGCCTTCAAACTATGGTGACCCCTCATAGCATAGTAATGACTGGGTCCTCCCAAACTCTGTGCACTACCCCTAGCTGCACCACGCCCTGCGATTGCTAGAGTGCCTCGAGCTGGAGGAGGTGCTGCAGATGTAGTAGCTGCATAACTAGCTGACTGTGTCGTACCCCTGCCCATGCTCTGGCCGGACGAAGGGCAATCCCTCTGAATATGACCCCTCAATCCGCACCTGTAGCATATGGGTAGATCCATGTAGCAGACCCCTAAGTGTATCTTCCCACACCTAGAGCATTGGGGCCTCCGCTGCTGCTAGAATCTCCCACTAGGCCGACCCTGCTGGTAGGATCCTTGTTGCCCTGACCGGGCCTAAAACGGCTCCACTGCTGCTGACTGGGCCCTGATGGCTATGCACTGACTGAAGAATGAGCAAAGGACTGGGATGGCCCTGACGACCCTCCCCTAAATGCTAACCTACCACCACCAACACTAGAAGAACCACAAAATTTTCCCCTGAACTAGGCCTTATTACTACCCTATCGCTCCATTCTATTCTTCAATTTGCGGGTCTCTATGGCTTGAGCAAATGGAACTATCTTCCCATAGTTCATATCAGTATTCAAGGCAGTTGTAGCGGCCTAATTAATAACCAAGGGACTGAGGCCCTACACAAACCGCCGCACTCTAGCATCCATAGTGGGCAACATGTAAGTAGCATACTTGGACAGGCACGCGAATCTCATATGGTACTCCCACACACTCAGGCTACCTTGCCTCAGGCTTTCAAACTCGGTGCACGGGCTGCCTTAGTCTCGACAGGCACGAAATGATCAATGAACGCATCGGCAAACTCACTCCACCTAGCCGGAACACTCCTCTCCTCCCGGGACTCCTCCCATATCTCAAACCAAGAATACGCACCTCTATTAGGCGGTAGGAAGCCAACTCCACTTCTTCCGTCTCAGTAGCACGCATAATTCAGAGAGTATTGTACATCTCATCAATGAAGTCCTAGGGGTCCTCCTCAGGATTAATACCTGTGAACACTGGAGGACCAAACTAAAGAAACCTGTTCACCCTGGAACTAGCAAAATCCCCATGCTGGCTGGAAGAAGCAGGTGAAATATTCGATCTCTGGGCCTGGGAAGCAACTATCTGAGCCAACATCTGTATGGCTCCCTTAAGGTCCCCATCAGAAACACCGGAACCGGAAGCTGGGGCTGGAGGTAAAACTACAATATCAGTTGGAGGAATCGTTGCACCCTCAGTAGGTGTAGGAATTGGTGCAGTCTAACCAGGAGTAGTTGAATCAGGTAGTGGAGTAGTTGGGGGAATATCCTCCCCCCTCGGGTGCTTACTCGCATCATCAAGTATAGAATCAACTGCCAATCCTGGGGTTGCGTTGGCTCCTTGGCCAATCCTTTCCTTCTTCCTAGGTACCATGTACTAAAAAGTAGAGCAACGCACGAGTAAAAGGAGGAACAGTCTTACAATTAGCTCTATCGCACGATCTAGAGCATCAAAGAAGGGTTTTATTCCTAAATTCCCTAGTAGCCTCCTAATTATAGATGTGGTCGATGACATACCGATAAGAAGGACTCTACCATCCGAGATATCCTAGGACACTTTAAAACCTTAGGCTCTGATTCCAAGCTTGTCATGCCCCAACATTGGGGAGTGCTACCGGTGCTCAACCGAGATACCCCAGTCAAGCAAGCCTATACAATGGTTTCATAAAATTATCATACCCCGACCCGCAACCGACGCTCAACTGAGATACCCCAGTCAAGCAAGCCTATATAATGCCTTCTACCCAAATTCTACCCATGAATAAAGAGGAGATATATTTCATCAATTAGACAATAAGAAGTTCATGTGATCAATGCCAATTCATTACCAGTAGTCATATCATTTATAAGTCTCAAAAATATTACATTGCACATTTATAGTTTTAGAAGTGGAAACATTTGATACAATTACAACATCTTTAGGTTGACTTTCCCAAAACCAAGGTACAACCCACACTATGTTTACGGAGCCTCTAACACAAACAAAAGAGTACTACTATAGTGCTGGAAACAAGGCCCCAGCCATACCTCAAACATAATACATGAGGAACAAAAGATACACGACCTCGAAATGAAGTGGGGCTCACCAAGTCAGCTGGGAAGAGGGTGTACCACTATCACTGATCAATACCGCCTGCTGTGGGACCACCTATATCCATTGAAGATGCAGCTCTCCTGGAAAAAGGGACATTAGTACATATGGAATAGTACTCGTATATAAGACTAAACACCCTCTCAATAGAACGACTAACAATTCAAGGAGAAACAATCATAGCATCAATGGAAGCCTCAAACAATACCAAAGCATCAAGTTAGGAGCAAGCTATGTTTTGAAGTAAATTTCACTATTTTAGTTTCGGAGATGTTTAGTACCGATACACCCCCGTGACTTTAGCATGGAGTCTGATCACAGCCCGATTCGCTAGGTCGTCTCACCCAAAGACATCTAATAACAATCACAATCACCACCATGTGCGCGACATGGCGTGTGATCTTGACCCGATCGGCTAAGCCGTCTCACCACCATGTCGGGTGGATCGACATCACATTCCGCTAGCAATCATCTCATCCCAATTAAGAGAACAATCTCAACACATCAATCTCATCCCATTTAAGGGGAATACTCTCAACACATCAGCTTGGGGATTTACCCCTGAATCACTCCTACACCAGCACATGTAGTTTTCGGGTTAGGTTATTTCTACTGACCCATCCTTGGTGGCTAACGAACTCCCAACATGTTTATTATAGAAAGAATTTTCAGCTAAGTTCATAATCTTTTACACATCTTTTCATTTCACTAGCACTAGCAGCCATAAATGTAATATCATTCTTTGCACGTCGACCGAATTTCATATTTCATGCTCACCCCTTCACTTTCAAGCTTCATCGGGTATTATCAACAACAAAGCATCTCTAATCACGACTTTTGGTATACATATGAGCAACTAAGAGTCTTAGGCACATTTAGTTTTCTTCCACAATTTGGCATAATAACTTTCACTTGGAGCACGACTTGAGGTCATAACATTTTAATACACAACCCATACTTTGAACACATTCTCAAATGATAACATAATATGATAAGAGAATTTGGAAAAAAATTTTGAACATATAACTTTCGACACAAAGCTTATTCAAAATAGTCGAATTTATAATGAATAACTCGGGACATGAGAAATAAGAAATTTGCCTATCATACGTGAGACTTGCGAGAACATCGTGGGATTCAATTATAAGAGAGAATTTTAGCCAACATATCTTGCTTTGAGCTTACTTAAATTACTATAATGTTCCGGAAATCCTAGCAACTTTAATATATTTAGAAACATAACAAAATTGAACCACAAATAGGAAGATACTCGGGGTTTCAGCTCATTTGAGCATTTTATCAAACTCTAGATAGGCATTATTATTCCAAGGTTCTCCTATGGTGGATTCTTTCATCCCACAACCCAATGTTTACCATTTGAGCTAAACAACCTTCCCACCAACCTTGATGGTACATGCATGCATAAATAACACTCTCATACCCAATAACCACACTCCTCATTTCCTATATTCTACCCCAAATTGAAAATGGAAAGTTATGGCTAGAAGCTTGCCACTTTAGAAGTCAACTAGCAAGGTTTCCTTGTGAATTCTCCAAGACTCGAGCAAGGATTGATGAACAAATAACTTAGGGATTCCTCCTCTAACTCTAGACCACTTTCCTCACTCTAAAATAGCAGTTTGAGTCTTTTAAAATAACCCCCAAGGTTGTTTTAAAAGAATGGGATCGGGTTAGAAAATCAGAAAATGGACCCCCCGAACTGAACTTTGCGGTCGTAGAGTGCATCGCAGATCAGGTATACGGCCCACAAAGTGGACGGCAAAATGGTGCTTCAAAACTGGGCTGGCCTGGTGCATTCTGTGATAGATCTGTGGTCTGCAGATCAGTTATGCAGTCGCATAGTGCACCGCAGAATCTCCCTCCGAAAATCTTCATGCTGGTTTTGCGATGGATTATGCGGCCTGCAAAATGATTATGCGGCTGCATACTTGACTGCAAAATGATATTCAAAATTGGCTCAAGTTCTGTATCACTCTGCTGCCGATCTGCAGCCCACAGAGTGGTTCTGGGTCGCATAGTGGACCGCAGAAATGCCATGTTCTACAAAAATTTTCCTTCAACTCCCTGACATGCTGTACAATCCAAAATGTCCATACCGCGACTTGCAAGCTTGCTGCGAAGAATTTCTATGATCCTCATTATCCTACCTCGACGCCACGAAACCCCGGGTTTTAGGTGAAATTTTACGGGGCCTTACATCCTCTCTCGCTTAAGATCTTTCATCCTCGAATGAGGTTCAAAATTTTCCATTAGCATCCAATGCGACTCAGCTCTTAATTCACACTTGTCAGAGTTTTTCGGTAGAGTTTCCCCAAGATTTTAGCTAACTCCCCAAATCTCCAAATATTTCGGTAGAGTTTCCCCTATAACTAGACCTAACCACCAGTCAGAGAATCCTATATACCAATCCTAACAACATATACATAATCCAAGGATGTAACATAACATGAAAACAACACCAATCATGGCCTCATAAGCAATATATTGTCAAAAAAGAACACCCTTAACATCAACTGTACAAGTGAAACGTGATTCGTAGAAAGTAAACAAATGAGGGTAATTCTTATTTATCTCTTCCAAGGCCTCCCATGTGGCCTCTTCAACCTGTGAGGTTTGGTTTAGGATCATTGTGTACCGATAAGGAGAAGTGTTAACTTGAAAACAACTCGAGAAGGATACGCAGAAATAGGTCAGCTCGACGGCATTGGGTTAGCATAGCAATAAAGGTAATTGGTTATTTGGGGTGGTAATGCTTTACCGGTGTTTTGCGACTCTTAGGTTTGACAGCTTGTATGACTTGGTTGATTTGGGGAAATTCTGTTCTGATGGCTTAGTGATGTGCGGACTGGTCTCGAAGAGTTCTTGATAGTTTTGACCACGACTTGAGCTTGGTGTCTGCTACTGGCATAAGGAATATGTTGCGCATTATGATTTTTCTCTTGATGGGGTCACAAGTTCTAGATAGCATGGACGGTTTCAGATGCTTAAAAGGATGCTAGCATTATCTAATACCACTTGAGAAAGGTGCGCATATCAGAAGGTGTATTGTGTTTCGACTTGCGGATGCTTGACTGGTATTACGATAATCACCTGATTGATCGACTGCTGATGTTCAGATTTTTCTATGTGGCACAAAAGAACTAAGGGAGTATTTCTTGTGGGATGATCGTGTATGAGGAATGTGTCAGTCATTTGAGTAGTGTAGTTGGGATTAGTTATGGAGATTCTAGTATTCTAGGGATTTGAAGAATAAGAGGGTTCTCGGAGGCATATTGTTCCGTGGTTGTGAATTGTGGAGGTATGTTAAGTGGTTGACGATAAAGTGTGTGCCTTATGGATATGTTATTGTGGGCCTTTGGGAGGTTATCTACCTATTTTGGGAGGATCAAAATTGATTTGGAGTCCATTGGAAGACCTAATGAGAATGTATAATCTACATCGGGCGGATATGTCTACTCAGTTGTAAGGACCCGACCGATCATTTTGAGAGTTAGCGTCCTTTTCAGTGGCTTAAGGTCTCGAGCAGCTTCGTATTACTTATTATGACTTGCGTGTGTAGTCGAGTTCGGTTTTCGGATGATTCGGGATTGATTGGAAGGATGACTTTTGTTTTAGAAGCTTAAGAGGTAAGAGTCGATCGGAGTTTGACTTTTGTATAGACGACTCCGAAATGGTATTTCCAATAGTTTTGTATGGTGATTTTTGACATAGGCGTATGGCTAGATTTAGATTTGGAGTTCCGTAGGTTGATTTGATACATTTTGACGAAAGTTGGAAAGTTGAAGTTAAGGAAGGTTGAGAGGTTTGAGCAGGAGTTTAATTTGTTGAGATCAGGTTAGGATTTCAATTCAAGGAGTTGTCATAGCTCCGGTTTGTCATTTGGGGCTTGCATGCAAAATTTGACATCATTCCGGATTGATTTGATATGATTCAGCGTGAGTTGTAGAAGTGGAAAGTCCAGAAGTTCATTAAGTTCGATTTGAGGTGCAATTCATGGTTTTGATGTTGTTTGATGTGATTTGAGGCCTCAAACAGGTCCGCATTATGTTATGAAACATGTTTGTACGTTCGGACGGGGTCTCGGAGGCCCCGGGTGTTTCAGATGGGTTTCGGATCATTTGGATCATGTTGGGTGAAGCTGGTTTGGGCAGGGATCTGGTGTGGTCGATGTAATGACCTGACCGGTCGCTTTTGGAATTAGCATTCCGTTCGGTGGCTTAAGGTCTCGAGTAGCTTTCTATTGTGTAGTATGACTTGCTGTGTGGCCCGATTCTATTGTTGGATGATTCGGGGTTGATTTGGAGGAATGATTCTTGTTTTAGAAGCTTATGTGACAAGAGTTGACTAGAGATTGACTTTTGTGTAGACGACTCTGGAATAGTGTTTTGATGATTCCAATAGCTTCGTATTGTGATTTTGGACTTAGGCGTATGCCAGATTCGGATTTTGAGGTTCATAGGTTGATTTGTTGCATTTTGGCGAAAGTCGAAGGTTTGGAAGATTGAGAGGTTTGACCAGGAGTTTACTTTGTTGATATCGAGTTCAAATTGCGATTGAAGGAGTTGGAATAGCTCTGTTGTGTCATTCGGGACTTGCATGCAAAATTTGACGTCATTCCGGATCGATTTGATATGATTCAGCGTGAGTTGTAGAGGTGGAAAGTCCAGAAGTTCATTATGTTCGATTTGAGGTACAATTCATGGTTTTGATGTTATGTTTTGGGATTTGAGGCTTCCAGTAGGTTTGTGTTATGTTTTGCGACTTGTTGCTATGATTTCACGGGGTCCTAGGGGCTTGGGTGTGTTTTGGATCATTGGTTGAGAGACTAGTTAAGTTAAGAAATTTGGAGCTTGACTATGGATGATATCAGGGCAACACGACCTCTTTTCAGTGTTTTGAGTATGCGAGCAGGTCCGTAGCGTGTTTTATGATTGAAATTCATATATGGTTTGTGTTCGGGAGGTTCGGGATGAGTTTCGGGGTGGTTTCGGATCATTTCGGTGAAGTTGATTGTTGGTGCTGGTACTTCGCAATTGCAAACTTATTGTAGCGATTGCAAACTACTGCAATTGCGAACATGTGGTCGCAATTGCAAACATCTGCAATTGCAAACGTTTGGTCACAAACGCGAAAATCCGCATTTGCAAACTTTTGGTTGCAAATGCGACACAGCTAGGTGAAGAGTTGGAATTTCGGGATTTTAGCCCATTCTTTCATTATTTGAACCTTAGACTCAGTAGGAGGCTATTTGGGAGGGGATTTTCATCAACAATCATTGGGTAATAGATTTTGATCAATTTCCATTTATTTTACATGATTATATATGAGATTTAACATCAAAATTATGAAAATCAATGGGGAAATTTAAGAAACTTTGTCTATATTTTGAAACATGAAATTTTTTTATTTAAGAGTCAAATTGGACTCAGATTTTGAAACAAAACACATATATAGATAGACTCGTGGGTTTATGGGTAGTCGGAATCTACTCTTTGACCTAGGTTTTGATTGGGCGAGCCCGAGGTTAACTGTTTTTGACTTTTGAGAAAATATGTAAAGATCATAGCTTTATTTGAGCAGAGCGGAGGTGAATTGTAAAGGAAAATCTATTTTAGAGTATTGATTGAGGGCTTTTGAGGTAAGTATCATGCTTAATGTTATATGGGGAAACTACATCGTAGGAATTACGTTTTTTTGCATTAATTGAACAACGTGAAAGACGTGTACACAAGGTGACGAATGTGTACACGGCTTATATGTGGACATTTGACCGTTTTAGACTCTTAGGTTTCTCATGCACATTAAAATGAAGTAGCCTTATCATGTTATATCCTCCATTTCCAAATTAACCATTACATGCCTTATTTGAAGTTGATTGGTTCACGTTCTACCCTTTCTTTCCAAATATGCTCGTATATGCTTTAATTGAAGTTGTTGCCTCTTTTATTACATGTTATCTCTTCCATTGTGATTTATCCTTACTTGAAATCATTGTTACACATTATCTCTCTTATTTTTAAGTTATTCTTATTTGAAATCATTATTACATGTTATCTATCCTATTGTTGAGTTATTCTTATTGTTACAAACCTTATTTGCATATGTTGGTTCACTCTATAAGTTAGTCGACGTAAATCCGAGAAGAGATTATCTTTGAGATGATAAGAAGTTAATCCTGTTGGCCTTAAACGATACAAGGGTGTATTAGAGTGGTTAACAAGTATTAGAAGTTAAACGAATCAAGGATGTTGTAACCCGTAATTCTGGGGAAAACTAGAGGTGCTTAATATTCCCAAGAGGCCGTGTTTTAATGTATTTGAATCATATAATATCCGTATCATAAGTCTTGAAGTCAAACGAGTTATAAAACAAAAGTCGACAAAAGTTGTCGCAACTTACGTTCATAAGTTCACTTAAACTATAGGTCAAATGTCAGTAAGCTTTTCTCCTAATTTACTTGGAATTACGGGGTGATCTACCCACCAAATCGAAGATCTATGAGTCCAGTTTCCAACACATTAAACTGTTTGTTGATATGATCTTGGAGTAAATAGATATTCTTGTTTTCATGAGACTGCACCAAGCAGCTCTCTATGGGGCCCACATAGGCGGTTGAGACATATGGATATATATATAACATCCCTCAACCCCGTGTTAAGTCATTATTTTTCAGTATATTCAGAATTTAGAACCCATAAAACGCTCTCTCAAGGTTCTCTCATGATCCAAGACCAAAACAAAGGGCAAACAACACAAATCAAGTGTCGGGAATCCCGTGGCGCTAGTAAGTTTTTTGTTCTTCTTGTTGTTGCTGATTTTTGTGTTGTTCCAGCTCGTGTGGGAGGTTGTTTTAAGTGGTTTATGTTCAGTATAATACTTCCTCAAGTTTTTAATATCAAGCCTAGGTGATTTCAAATCTTCTAAAGTGATTCTAGTGCTGAAAAACCCTAATTGATTGCTAGCTTCGCCTCCTTGTTCTTGTGACAGCATTGGAGGGATATTTTATGGTCAATTAAGGTCAAATTGGAGTTGTTATTTATGTTTAAAGTCAAGAAACCTCTTACCCTACATTTATTTAAGATTATCCAAGTTACGGCTAAGTCGTTGAAGCTAGAACTTCTGACATATATAACGAAAGACTTGTTTGTAATGTTGCTAGTTGGTGGACTGTTTTCGGAGGTTCAATATGATTATTATTGATGTTGATTGGCTATTTGGTGATTATTTTACCTTGTGGTAAGTCGGATAAATAGGCGAGATGTTGTCCGTTTCATTGTAAAATAGGTTGCGGTGGATACATAATAGTTACGACGCTTAAACGATAACGATTGTGTCATTTCGCTTATTGTAAACTAAGGAGTCATGACATTTGCATAACTTGAGGTTAGGCAGTATATACAATGTGTGTGAGGCTATCTCTTTCCTTCTTTGCACGACTCTGATTGTACATAATGTAATGAATGAGCTTCCAAAGATATTCTGCTCTTAGAAGCTAGCAATACTTACATTGTTTCCCTTCTTATGGAATGATTGATGTTGACGTTACTTCGCTTAATCTTATGTTATCAATGTTTTTGGTACTTCCTGATTCTTATAAGATTCTTGATGAAGAGTTAATCTTAATAACATGTACGAAGGATACCGACCTTACGTCACTCCGAAATGTTCAAAATGTGATTCCAATGAGTCCAACACGCATCATATACATGCAAATATTTTACTCTACCGAGCCGCACTATAGTCGGCCGGGTACGGCACCTATTGTGCAACCACTGATCAGTTGGGTTTTACCGAGCTCCCCATGGCTGGGTACGATTATACAGAGCCTTATGAGTGGCCAGGTACATTTTTTACCTACCCCGTTACGGCCGAGTACGATATGATGATGATGATGCCCACAGAGGCGTATGTTTTAAAAGTTTAAGTGTGTGCATATATATGTGTGTGTGTGTGTTTGCATGTATCATGCATTTCATGTCAGTAGCCCTTAGAGGTACCCACAAATTACAGGTTGTATATTCTCTATCCCTGTTTACATTACTGTTCTTACTTATGCTTTCTTGCCTTACATACTCAGTACTTATTCGTAGTGACGTCCTTTTTATTTGTGGATGCTGCATGTTGTGTTGCAGGTCCTGATAGACGGGTAGGTGGAGCTCCCCCACCATAGTAGGCTGCCCAGTTCAGCGGTTATTGGCGAGATCCATTCTCCGGACTTGCCATGCTCTTGGTATGCATTTTTGTTATAGACATTATGGGTACGTCGGGGCCCTATTCCGGCAATGTTGCAGGACTTATGTTCCTCCAGAGGCTCATAGACAGGTGTCGACTCATGTATAGTTTGGATTGCCTTGTCGACTGATTTTTGTTGTATAGTCTCTCATGGCAGCTTGTCAGCTCGTACCTTATACCTCGCTTCATGATAACCTTGTTGGCCCATGTTATATATGTTCATGCTATTATTTGTCATTGTTGGTTGTTTAGGATTCATGTCTACCATTTATATTGATCTCGTCGGCCTTATAGATAATAAGAAAGGTTAGGTAAAATGTGCGTTGGTGCTTGGCAAGTACGGCCCTCTAATATTCACCTTGTGTTCTTTGAGCTATGCCTTCGAGTAGGAAGCAAAGAATTAGTAAATGGCTTGATATAGCTGGGGGAGAGGGTACCAGTCAGGTGCCTCCAGCCAGAGCAGGCCAAAGTGAGGCTCAGAGTGAGATGCTGTCTCATACCTCATCTACTCCGTCTCCTCCAGAGGATATTAGGAGGCACCCAGCACCTCCAGTTCCTCTGTTTGGCACTATAGACTAGGATATGCGGAGTGCGGTGCAGTTGTTGACTAGCTTGGTAGCTGCTCAGGCCTAGAGGCAGAACACCAGTGCTGCTGATAAACTGGTTAGTGCGAGAGTTTGTGATTTTTTTAATGTAGACCCTCCAGTGTTTACCAGATCAGAACCGAAGGAGGACCCACACACTTTTATTGATCAAATTCATCGTAAATTGCGGGTTATGCATGCTAGTGATACGGAGGCAGTAGAGTTGGATTCTTATCGGTTACGGGATTTAGCGGTTTTCTTCTATGATAGTTGAGAGAGATCCAGGGGTCCGAACGCTCCTCCAGCTGTGTGGAAGGAATTTTCTGAGGCCTTTCTTCGTCACTACTTGCCAGTTGAGATATGACGAGCTAGAGTTGATAAGTTCTTGAACCTTGGACGGGGTAATATGAGTGTGCGAGAGTATAGTATGCAGTTTTATTCTTTAGCAAGGTATGCCCTCCATATGGTGGCCGAGATAAGCGATAGGGTGCACCTGTTCTTGAAGTGGTTGGGACCACATCTGATAAATGAGTGCACGGCAGCCTCCTTGGTAGAGGGCATGGATATTTCCCGTATTCAGGCTTATGACCAAACACTAGAGGATCATAAGCACCAGCAAAAGGCAAATAGGGAGCAGGATAGGGGCCAACATAAGTGGGCGAGATTGGCAGGGTATTCTGATGACTTCAGAAGTAGTATCAGGCCCCAGTCTTGAGGAGTTCGCCGCCACCTGTAGCTAGTGCTCCTCCATAGTTTCAGAGGCCTCAGTATGATCTATTTACCTTTTTTGATTCATGTAAGAGTTCGCGGGCATCAGGCTCACAACATTATAGGTATACTAGTCAGACGATTCCCAACACGTCTTTGTGATCAATGCGGCAAGGCCCACTTTAGACTGTGCAGTCGAGGTTCCGTTGCGTGCTATTCTTGCGGACAGCCTGGCCATATGATGCGGGATTGTCCTAACATAGGAGCTAGTCGTATGGCTCAGCCGATTGGATTTGTGTCTGGTTCTTCCTCATCAGTTCGACCTCCAGTACGGGGTTTTCAGCAGTTGACAAATCGTGGTAGAGGTAGAGGTGCAGTGCCGAGTTTGAGTGGTACTCAAAATCAAACCTATGCTCTAGTTGGTTGGCAGGATCTCGAGTCATCTTCGGATGTTATTACAGGTATATTGTCTGTTTTTTCTTATGACGTCTATGCATTGATTGATCCGAGATCTACATTATCATATGTTACACCCTTTATGGCTAATAAGTTTGGTGTTGAACCTGAATTGATAAGTAAACCACTTGCAGTATCTACTTCGATAGGAGATTCTATGATTGCTGGAAGATTATATAGAGGTTGCACAGTGATGATTTGTAGTCGTCAAACCTCAGCAAATTTATTTGAGTTAGAAATGGTTGATTTTGATGTGATAATAGGTATGGACTGGTTGGCCTTATGTTATGCAAATGTTGATTGTCGTACAAAGATGATTAGGTTTCAGTTTCCTTATGAATGAGTCATCGAATGAAAGGGGAACATTGCTACGCTGAAAGGTAGGTTTATTTCCTATCTTAAGGCAACGAAGATGATATCAAAAGGTTACATTTATCATCTCGTTCGCGTTAGGGATGCGGAGGCGAAACCGCCTATTCTACAATCAATCCCCGTGGTCAATGAATTTCCAGATGTTTTCCCAAATGAACTCCCAGGCCTTCCTCTTGAAAGGGAGATTGAGTTAAGCATTGATGTGTTGCCTGTCACTCAACCGATCTCTATCCCTCCATGCAGAATGGCCCCGGCAAAGTTGCGTGAGTTGAAGGTGCAGTTGAAGGACTTGCTAGATAAGGGCTTCATTAGGCCTAGCACTTCACCTTGGGGTGCGCCAATCTTGTTCGTGCGGAAGAAAGATGGGTGCCAAATATTTCTCCAAGATTGGCTTACGTTCAGGGTATCATCAGGTGAAGATTAAGGAGAAGGATATTCCAAAGACGGCCTTCCGGCCAAGATATGGGAACTTTGAGTTCTTGGTGATGTTATTCGGGCAAACAAATGGCCAGCAGCTTTTATGGATCTCATGAATAGTGTATTCAGGCCCTATCTTGATGTGTTGTTGATTGTATTCATTGATAAAATTTTGGTGTATTCTCGTTCGGAGGCGGAACATGCGGGCCACTTACGGATAGTATTACAGACCCTTCAGGATCAAGATCGATGTAGTGAAGAATTGGCCGAGACCTACAACACCATCAGAAGTACGCAGCTTCCTTGGGCTAGCAAGATATTATAGGCGGTTTGTAGAAGGGTTTTCCTCTATATTAGCACCATTAACTAAGTTAACACAGAAAGCTACCAAGTTCCAGTGGTCTGACGCTTGTGAACATAGTTTTCAGGAGCTAAAGAATCGATTGACATCCGTGCAAGTGCTCACTCTCCCATAAGGAACATAAGGTAATATGGTATATTGTGATGCCTCAGGTATAGGTTTGGGTGTGTATTGATGCAATGTGGGAAGGTGATTGCTTATGCATCAAGACAATTGAAGAAGCATGAAAAGAATTACCCGACTCACGATTTGGAATTGGCTGCAGTAATATATGCTTTGAAGATATGGCAGCACTACTTATACGGCGTCCATGTTGATATCTACACATATCACAAGAGTCTACAATACATCTTCAAGCAGAAGGAGTTGAATTTGAGGCAGCATAGGTGGCTTGAATTACTGAAAGATTATGATGTCGAGATATTGTACCATCCCGATAAAGCCAACGTTGTGGCAGACGCTCTCAGTCGTAAGTCAATGGGAAGCTTAGTACACATTGAGGCAGGTAGATAGGGGTTGACTAAAGAGCTTCATCAGCTAGCAAATATGAGAATCAGATTGTTAGACTCTGATAAAGGAGGTGTTACTGTACAGAATACATCATAATAAACTCTGATGGCAAAGGTAAAAGCACGGTAATAAGAAGATACTACCTTAGTACGATTGAGAGAGAGCATTCAGCAGTGTAAAATTACGGCTTCAAGAGATCGGAGGAGATGGGGCATTGAGATACCGGGGCCGATTATGTGTGCCTAATATGGCGGGGTTGCGAGAGAAGATTATGATTGAGATTCATTAGTCCCGGTATTCCATCTATCCCGGCTCGACAAAGATGTATCATGATGTTAAGAAGCAGTATTGGTGGGATAACATGAAGAGGTCTATTGTAGAATTTGTAGCCCAGTGTCCTAATTGTCTACAAGTAAAGATCGAGCATCAGAAACCCGGTGGATTGATTCGGAATATAGAGATTTCGACCTGGAAATGGGAGGTGATTAATATGGACTTCATTATTGGATTACCTCGCTCTTATCATAAGTTTGACTCCATCTGGGTGATAGTTGATCGACTTACAAAATGTGCCCATTTTCTGCCAGTTAAGACAACTTACACGACTGAAGATTATGCAAAGTTGTATATCAAGGAGATTATTAGACTTCATGGTGTCCCGGTATCTGTTATATCCGACCGAGGAGCTCAATTTACGGCTAACTTTTGGATGTCTTTTCAGAAGGGTTTAGCCACACAAGTGAATCTCAGCATTGCATTTCATCCGCAGTCTAACAGACAAAGCTGAACGAACCATTCAGACAGTTGAAGATATGTTACGAGCATGTGTTCTAGATTTCAAGGGGAATTGGGATGACCATCTGGTACTCATAGAATTCACCTATAATAATATCCACTATTCTAGTATTGAAATGGCCCCGTACGAGGCACTATGCGGGAGGATATGTAGATCACCAGTTGGATGGTTTGAAATCGTGAGACAGAATTATATAGGCCAGATTTGATTCGCGAAGCCATTGAGAAGGTGAAAGTGATACAAGAGCGACTAAGGATGGCATAAAGTAGGCAAAAGTCTTATTCCAATGTCCGATGTCATGATCTGAAATTTGAGGTTGGTGATTAGGTTTTCCTAAGGATCTCGCAGATGAAGGGTGTTATGCGTTTTAGGAAGAAAGGTAAACTGACTCCGCGGTATATCGGGTCGTAAAAAATTCTTCGACGAATTGGACAGGTTGCTTATGAGTTAGAATTGTCGTCCGAATTGTAATTTTTCCACCCGGTATTCCATATATCTATGCTGAGGAAATGTATTGGAGACCCTTCTTGGGTCGTCCCTGTCAAAGATGTACAAGTTATAGAGGATCTATCATATAAAGAAGTGCCAGTGGCTATATTAGATCGACAAGTCCGCAAGCTGAAAACAAACGATGTAGCTTCCGTGAAAGTATTGTGGAGGAACAAGAATATGGAAGAAATGACATGGGAAGTAGAAAAGAAGATGAAGTCTAAATACCCTTACCTATTCCAGATTGAAGATAACGAGGATGCCGGGGGAACGGAAGATGCATTAGAAGGTGAAACGACTCTATGAGGTAAGCAATAGCTTGAGAATACTCTTTCTTAATACAAAATGGTGATATGCAGATAATATACATATCCATAATGCTTTGTATAGCCTTGTAAGGCCATAGGTTGGGTTTAACTGCTTGCAAGTTTGTCTAGTGTCCATTTTATAGGGGAAACTCAGCCGGAAATTTCCGTCGGAATCCACGATGAGTTAGACTCCCCATAAACCCCTACATTCGAGAATGTTCCTAAGTGGGAGGGTGTGAAAACCCATATTCGCGTACGTTAGTTCACGCCGTAATTTAGTCGACGTAAATCCGAGAAGAAATTATTTTGAGATGATAAGAAGTTAATCCTATTGGTCTTAAACGATACAAGGGTATATAAGAGTGGTTAACAAATATTAGAAGTTAAACAAATCAAGGGGGTTGTAACCCGTAATTTTGGGTAAAACTAGAGGTGCTTAATATTTCCAAGAGATTGTGTTTTAAGGTATTTGAATCATATAATATCCGTAACATAAGTCTTGAAGTAAAATGAGTTATGAAAAAAAAGTTGACAAAAGTTGTCGCAACTTACGTTCATAATTTTACTTAAACTTTAGGTCAAATGTCACTAATATTTTCTCCTAATTTACCTTGATTTATGGGGTAATATACCCACCAAATTGAAGATCTATGAGTCTAGTTTTCAACGCACTAAACCGTTCGTCGGTACGATCTAGGAGTAAAGAGATATTCGCATTTTTGCGAGACTGCACCAAGCAGCTCTATGGGGTCCACATAGGCAGTTGAGACATATGGATATATATAACACGCCTCAACCCCGTTTTAAGTCATTATTTTTCAGAATATTCAGACAAGAACCCTAAAAACACTCTCTCAAGGTTCTCTCATGATCCAAGACCAAAACAAAGGGTAAACAACACAAATCATGTGTCGGACATCCCGTGGCGCTAGTAAGTTTCTTATTATTCTTGTTGTTGCTGAAATTTACGTTGTTCCAGTTCGTGTGGGAGGCTTTCTAAGTGTTTAATGATCTGTAAAATACTCCCTCATGTTTTTAATATCAACCCTAGGTGATTTCAAGTCTTCTAAAGTGATTCTAGTGCCGAAAAACCCTAATTGATTGCTAGCATCACTTCCTTGTTCTTTTGGTAGCATTGGAGGGATATTTCGTAGTCAATTAAGGTGAAACTAGAGTTTTTATTTATGTTTAAAGGTAAGGAACCTCTTACCCTACATGTATTTAAGATTATCCAAGTTACGGCTAAGTCGTTGAAGCTTGTTAGTAATGTTTTTGGTTGGTGGACTGTTTTGGGAGGCTCAATATGATTATTATTGATGTTTTTTGGGCTATTTGGTGATTGTTTTAACTTGTGGGAAGTCATTTAAATAGGGGAGGTGCTTTCCTTTTCATCGTAAAATAGTCTATACATAATAGTTACGACTTTTAAATGATAACGATAGTGTCATTTCTCTTATTGTAGAATAAGGAGTCGTGACATTTGCATAGCTTGAGGTCCAGCAGTATATACAAGGTATGTGCGGCTACCCCTTTCCTTCTTTTGCATGACTCTGATTGTACATAATGTAATGAACGAGCTTCCAAAGATATTCCACTCTTAGAAGCTAGCAGTACTTACATTGTTATCCTTCTTATGGAATGATTGATGTTGATATTACTTCTCTTATTCTTATGTTATCAATGTTGTTGGTAATTCTTGATTCTTATAAGATTCTTGATGAAGAATCAATCCAAATAACGTGTACGGAGGCCTTATGTCACTCCGAAGGGTTCAAAATGTGATTCCAATGAGTCCAGCACGCATCATATATATGTATCTATTTTACTCTACCAAGCCGCGCTATAGTCGGCCGGGTACGACACCTATAGTGACACTTATCAGTTGGGTTTGACCATGCTCCACGTGGCCAGGTAAGATTCTACCGAGCCTTATGATAGCCTGGTACGTATTTTACCGACCCTATTACAGCCGGATACGATATGATGATGATGATGCCCATAGAGGCATATGTTTTAAAAATTTATGTGTGTGTATATATATATATATGTGTGTGTGTGTGTGTGTGTGTGTGTGTGTGTGTGTTTATATATGTATGTATCATGCATTTCATATCAGTAGCCCTTAGAGGTACCCAGATGTTACAGGTTGTATATTCTTTATCCTTGTTTACATTACTGTTCTTACTTATGCTTTCCTGCCTTACATACTCAGTACTTTATTCGTATTGATGTTGTTTTTGTTTGTGGATGCTGCATGTCGTGCTGCAGGTCCTGATAGACAGGTAGGCGAAGCTCCCCCACCATAGAAGGCTGCCCAGTTCAGCGGTTATTGGCAAGAACCATTCTCCGGACTTGCCGTGGTCTTGGTATGCATTTTTATTATAGACATTATGGGTATGTGAGGGCCCTATTCTGGCAATGTTGCAACACTTATGTTCTTTTAGGTGCTCATAGACAGGTGTCAACTCATGTATAGTTTGGATTGCCTTGTTGACTGATTTTTGTTTTATAGTCTCTCATGGCAGCTTGTCAGCTTGTACCTTATACATAGCTTCATGACAGCATTGTCGGCCCATGTTATATATGTTCATGCCATTATCTGTCATTGTTGGTTGTTCAGGATTCATGTCTACCATTTATATTGATCTCATCGGCCCTTAAAGATAATAAGAAAAGTTAGATAAAATGTGCATTGTTGCTCGGCAGGTATGGCTCGGGTGCCAGTCATGGCCCTCCAGTTTGGGTCTGACACTTATTTGATATCATTGTTACATATTATCTATCTTATTGTTGAGTTATTCTTATTTGATATCATTGTTACATGTTATCTATCCTATTGTGGAGTTATTCTTATTTGATATCGTTGATACATATTATATCTCCTATTGTTTAGTTATTCTTATTTGAAGCCATTATTACTTGTTATGTCTTTCATTGTGAACTCGTTCTTCCGTTTCATTGTACTTTTGTAATTCTTTTGTTGATTGACTTGCCGTACTCCCGGGTTATTGTTGTTGTTGTTGTACTAAGTGTTGTTGAGCCGAGGACTATGTGTGGCTGTGCTTTTGAAATTATTTTTAAGGAAATGTAGTGCCATATGGGCACATGTGGTGCGAGTTGTTATATTGTTTTATGTTTTTGACACACGTGGTATTGTTGAGGGGATTGTCGACGTGTTCCCACGTGAGTTGTCCATGCTATTGTTATTATTGATATTTGCACATGCAGCATGACAAGGCCGGCTATATATGTGGGTTTCCGCATGTGGCGAGACAATGTGGGAATTATTATGCGCGTGTGGCAAGACAAGGCGGGCATTTTCTTTATTGTCGTGCACGCGGCTAGACAAGGGGGGCTATGTCGGGGATGATTTGTGATGATCTATGATGGCTTGGGGGCATTGTTATTAATGATATCTTTGTAATAGTGTGCCTACCCTGTGTGAGTCACGCACATTACGATTTTGTTGCGTTGTTTCCTATGTGTCATTCGTTGTCTCTGACCTTACTTATTGACTCGAGCTGTGATGGAACACTTGCACAAGTATAAACCGTAATAAGTCACTCATATCAGTCTAAGAGGATGAACCCTGATGTTTATTGATCATTTACGTGCACTCTTGTATACCTGCCTTCTGTGCGTGAGTTGTACTATTGGGACGTGAGTTGTCCGTGCGGATATGAGATAATTGACACATGAGTTGTTCGTGCAGTGATGAGGTATTATTACTGCTAGCACGTGAGTTGTCCGTGCGGATATGAGATATTGTCACTCTCTAAGCACGTGAGTTGTCCATGCAGATATGAGGTATTAATAGTAGTGACACGTGAGTTCTTCGTGCAACACGTGAGTTGTCCGTGCGGATAAGATTTGTAATGTGGGCACACGATGCCAAGTGATTAGGGTTCGTGATTTGGACCCGTAATTGTCATTATGAGGTATGGTACCTCGGGGAAATTCTTGCATAAACATTGTGTGAGAGCGGATATTCTATTGGGTTGTTACATGTTTTCCCTTACTTGGTTTCACCGGACTTTAATTTTATTGTACGTACTTTACGGCATTATTACCTGTTGTTCCTGGTTGCTACTTGTAGCTTCTAGTTTTCTGTTGCAAGTATTGTTTTGTTATTCTTACCACGCTTAGCTTTATACTGATATTGTTCCTTGTTAGTTTCATATTCGTACTTGTATATGTTATTATGTTTAGTAGGTGTCTTGTCTATTCCTCGTCACTACTCCGTCGAGGTTAGTCTTAATACTTACTGGATACAACTGTGGTGTACTCATGCTAAGCTTTCTGCACATTTTTGTGCAGATCCAGGTACATCGGAGCGCGCTGGTCAATAGTTAGCTGATTGTGAGTTGCGGCGAAGACTTCAAGGTATGCATGCCGTTGCGTTTGCAGACCTCAGAGTCACCTTCTAAAATTTTACTTTGTACTGTTTATTTCTATTCCAGAATAGTTGTACCTAGAGATTTTCTAGCGAACTCAGTAGAGCTTATGACTTGTAATATCGGTTTTGGGATATTGTATATCTATTGATGGTTGTTGGCTTTGTATAGAAATTTTTGGTTCATGTTAAATGGTTGATTTGTATAAATCTGTTAAATAACTCTGTATGTGTTAGGCTTACCTAGTCCTAAGGACTAGGTGCCATCACGACTCTTAAGGAGGGATTTTGGGTCGTGACAAGTTGGTTTCAAAGCCAGGTCCATAGGTGCTACGAGTCATAAGCGAGTTTAATAGAGTCTTGTGGATCGGTACGGAGACTTCTGTACTTATCTTTGAGAGACTATGGAACTACTAGGAAAACTTCACTTCTTTCATTCCTACCGTGTTAGTTTATTGATTTTGGATTTTGAGCTTTCGTCATTCTATTCTCTCACAGATGATGAAAACACGAGCAGCAGTTACTGATGAAACTGCCTCCAGAGCCGGTGGGCTGGGGCTGAGGCAGAGACAGAGGCCGAGGAGGAGCATGTGCTACAGCTAAAGCACTTACCAGAGCAGCAGCTGAGGAGCCACCAATAGCTCCAATAGGGGGACAGGCACCGGAGGCGTTTGTTACTACCCCGGGACTTTAAGAGACTTTAGCACAGAACCTGAGCATGTTTGGTACATTGGCTTGGGGGGGATTGATTTCGGTTGCACCAGCTACTTCAAAGACTGGGGAAGGAGCTCAGACTCCTGTTGCCCGTACTCCGAAGCAGCGGGTCCACATTGTTCAGGTTTTAGGTGTCATGCCAGCACAGCCTGTTATTCCGGTTCAGCCTGAGGTCAAGCCAGGAGCATCTGAGAATTAGCAGGTGAGACTTGAAAGATTCAAGAAGTATCGTCCTCCTACTTTCAGTGGCTTAGCTTCAGAGGATGCACATAGTTTCTTAGAGAAGTGTCATCATATTCTCCGCACCATGGGTATTGTGGAGACGAGTGGGGTTGCTTTTACTACTTTTTAGCTGCCGGGAGCAGCGTATCAGTGGTGGCGGTCTTATAAGGTGGGTAGTCCAGCCAATGCAACTTCACTTTCATGGACTCAGTTTTCAGAGATGTTCTTGAGAGATTTTGTTCCCCAGACCCTTCGGATGCATGGCACGCAGAGTTAGAACAGCTGCGCCACAGTACTATGTCAGTGTCAAAGTATGCTGTTAGATTCAGTGATTGTCCAGGCATGCACCTACTTTGGTTTCTATTGTTAGAGAGTTTGTCCGCAGGTTCATTGAGGGGCTCAGTTATGATATCCGATTCAGCATGACTCAAGAGTTTGAGATGGATGTTTCGTTTTAGCATGTGATAGAGATCGCTCGCCGATTAGAGGGTATGCGGGGTCTGGAGAGAGAGGGAAGAGAGGTAAGAGGCCTCGTGGACTGGGATTATCAACCGATCCCTATTTTGGAGGCAAGGTACATCATGGTAGAGGTTTTGTGGGTCAGCCAGTTCACTTTGCACTTCAGGCTTCACGTGGTGTTTTAGATATTCGTGGGTCCCAAAGTGCCCATACCCGACAGTTTCCATAACCACGTCAGCATAGAGGTTTCTTTGAGTCTAGAGATATCATCCACATGGTGAGAGATTATCCCAAACTTCAGACAAATAAGTCATAATGGGGTATTCAGGCTATGAATTCTACTCCAGATGTTGTTATACTTGCACCGCTTGCTAGGGGTGGAGGTCAGGCGAGTAGAGGTCATCCTAGAGGGGGAGGCCAGGTCCATTGTTATGCTTTTCCTGGTTGGGCGGAGGCTGATGCACCAGATGATGTCATTACAGGTATAATTTTGATTAATTACAGAGATACATTTGTATTATTTCGATCCGGTCCCATTAATTGGTAAGATTCATCCTATCTTGCTTCATATGTGGTTATGTTTTGTGATTATGTACTATGTTCATGTGTTCACACTAATTAGGGAATTCTATTGTGATAGCACATGTCTATCGTCCTTGTTTGCTTGCTATTGCGGGTCATGAGTCTTGGGTGGACTTTTTGCTTAGTTAAATACTGTAGGATTTGATTTGATCTCTAGATGGCTTGGCCATACTTGTGGTTTAGGTGCTCTACAGGTATGGGAAGTTATAACGTGTTGTGATTCAGGTTCTACGAGGTTGAGTGAGTAGAATGGTTTAGTTACTGAGATGTTTACCCTACTTGTGATTACAAGTGGAGGATAGGGGACCTAGTGTTCCTTATGAATGGGTGTGTGAGCGTCGGGCTATGTGCCGTGGTGAGGTCATATTAAGGTAAGAATTGTTGTGGTTGTTGCGTGTGTCTTGCTTCTTTCTTGTGGATTGGATCCACAATATGGTATCGATGGGGAGTTATGCCTATTTGGCTTGTTTAACGGTCCTCTCATGTGTTCCTCTTTTCATATTCAATCATATTCGAGTTGTGCTTGTTGGGTTCGGATTGCGATGTATGTGCCCGACAGGCGTTCGATGTGGCTTCTTGATCATGTGAGTAGTTATGTGTCTCGTATGTTTCTTGCATCATTTTATGTGTTGTAAAGGTTTGTAACAAGGTTCTAGTCGATATAAGACTATTTGCCGGTACCAGGCTTGGCAATGGGCAGCTACTATGGTCAGAGTTGTTGATATAGGCATAAGGTTGATGTGTTATGTCGCGTAATTGTATCTTGTGGATGTATGCATGAGCTGTCACAGCTAGTTGAGCATTTTACAGAGTGGTCGACTGATGATATGGCGCTTACTGGATTTAAAACGTTAATTCTAAGGTTTGTCGGCATGAGTAGCAGGAATAATCTTTGATTGAGATGATGATGTCAGGACAATGTGGATTGGGGTGACGTAGGATCACCCATGGTTACTTGTATGGTGATTTTTTATCATGATTTGATGGCTAGGGAAAGACTCTTGGCACGTTCGAGGACGAACGATTGTATAAGAGGGGGAGAATGTAACGACCTAACCGGTCGTTTTGGGAATTAGCATTCTGTTCGATATATTAAGGTCTTGAGTAGCTTTGTATTGTGTATTAAGACTTGAGTGTGCAGCCGTACTCAGTTTGTGGATGATTCGGGATTGATTTGGAAGAATGATTCTTATTTTAGATGCTTAAGTATCAAGAGTTGTCCGGAGTTTGACTTTTGTATAGACGACTCCGGAATAGTGTTTTGATTATTCCAATAGTTTCGTATGGTGATTTTCGACTTAGGCGTATGCGGATTTAGATTTGGAGGTCCGTAGGTTGATTTGTTACATTTTGGCGAAAGTTGGAAAGTTGAAGGTTTTGAAGGTTGAGGGGTTTGACCGGCGTTGACTTTGTTGATATCCGGTTCGGATTGTGACTCCGGGAGTTGGAATAGTTCCATTGTGTCATTTGGGACTTGCATGCAAATTTTGACGTCATTCCCAGTTGATTTGATATGAATCAGCGCGAGTTGTAGAAGTTGAAAATTCATAGTTCATTAAGCTTGAATTGGTGTGCGATTCGTGGTTTTGATTTTATGTTTCGGGATTTGAGGCCTCGAGTAGGTTCATGTTATATTTTGGGATTTGTTGGTATGATTTGATGGGGTCCCGATAGGTTTGGGTATGGTTTGGATCATTGGTTGAGAGACTAGTTAAGTTAAGAAATTCGAAGTTTGACCGTAGTCAATATTGAGTCAAGACGACATATTTTTAGTGCTTTGAGTGTGCGACCGGGTCCGTAGCATGTTTTATGATTGAAATACTTATATGGTTTGTGTCCGGGAGTTGCCGAATGAGTTTCGGGGTAGTTTTAGATCATTTCGGTGAAGTATGGGATTGTTGGTGCTGGTACTTTGCAACTACGAACTTTTTGTTGCAATTGCAAACTACTGCAATTGCAAACTTTTGGTCGCTTATGCGAACATCCGCTATTGCAAACTATTGGTCGCAAATGCGACATCTGCAGCTGGCTTAAGAGTTGGAATTTCGGGATTTTATCTCATTCTTTCATATATTGAACCCTAGACCCGGTAGGAGGCGATTTGGAGAGGGGATTTTCATCTACAATCATTGGGTAAGTGATTTTGATCAATTTCCAACTATTTTACATGATTATGTATGAGATTTAACATTAAAATTATGATAATCAAATGGGAATTTTTAGAAACCTTGTCTATGTTTTCAAAAATGAAAATTTGGGATTTGAGAGTCGAATTAGACTCGGATTTTGAAACAAAACACATATATAGACTCGTGGGGTTATGGGTAGTCGGAATCTACCCTTGGGCTTGGGTTTTGACCAGGCAAGCCTGGGGTTGACTTTTGTTGACTTCTGAAAAATTGTGTAAAGATCATAGCTTTATTTATTGGAATTGATTTCTCTTGCATTATTTGATTTTGTTAAGTTGATTTTGGTTATATTCAAGCCAAGCGGAGGTGAATTTTAAAGGAAAATCTAATTTAGGTTATTGATTGAGGGGTTTTGAGGTAAGTATCTTGCCAAAACATTGTGTGGGGAACTACCCCGTAGGAATTGGGTTGTTTGCACTAATTAAACTACGTGAAAGACGTGTACACAAGGTGACGAGTGTGAACACAGCTTATATGAGGAAATTTGACCGTTTTAGACACTTAGGTTTCTCATGCAAATTAAAATGAAGTTGCCTTATCATGTTATGTCCTCCATTGCTAAATTTACCATTACATGCCTTATTTAAAGTTGATTGGTTCATGTTCTACCCTTTGTTGCCTAATATACTCACATATGTTTTAATTAGAGTTATTGCCTCTTTTATTACATGTTATCTCTTCCATTTTGATTTATCCTTACTTGAAATCGTTGTTACACATTATCTCTCTTATTGTTGAGTTATTCTTATTTTGATATCATTGTTATATGTTATCTATCCTCTTGTTGAGTTATTCCTATTTGATATCATTGTTACATATTACTCTCTTATTGTTGAGTTATTCTTATTTGAAATCATTGTTACATGTTATCTCTCCTATTATTGAGTTATTCTTATTTGATATTGTTGATACACATTATGTCTCCTATTGTTGAGTTATTCTTATCTAATGCCAATTATTACTTCTTATGTCTTTCATTGTGAGCTTGTTCTTCCATTTCATTGTGCTTTTGTAATTCTTTTGTTGATTTACTTGCCGTACTCCCGGGTTATTGTTGTTGTTATTGTACACGGTGCTGTTCAGCCGAGGGCTATGTGTGGTTGTGGTATTGAAATTATTTTTAAGGACATATGGTGGCATGTGGGCACATGTGGTGCGAGTTGTTATATTAATTTATGTTTTTGGCATACATGGTATTATTGAGAGGATTGTCGGGGTGTTCGCACGTGAGTTGTCCGTGCTAATGTTATTTTTGATATTTTCACATGCAGCATCACAAGGAGGGCTATATATGTGGGTTGGTGCATGTGGCGAGACAAGGTGGGAGTATTACTATGCGCATATAGCGAGACAAGGAGGGCATTTACTTTATTGTCGCACACACAGCTAGACAGAGGGGTCTATGTCGGGATGATTTGTGATGATTTGTGATGGGCTAGGGGTATTGTTATTGATAATATCATTGTATTGGTGTGCCTACCTTGTCTGAGTCATGCATATTACGGTTTTGTTGTGTTGTTTCCTTTGTGCCATTCATTGTGTCTGACCTTACTTGTTGGCTCGAGCTGTGATAAAACACTTGCACAAGAATACACCGTAATAAGTCACTCATATCAGTCTAAGAAGATGAAACCTGATGTTTATTGATCATTTACATGCATTATTGTATAACTGCATTTTGTGCATGATTTGTACTATTGCCACGTCAATTGTCCATGTGGATATGAGATATTGCTACTATTGACACGTGAGTTGTTATGTAACGACCCAGCTAGTCGTCTCGTGAGTTACCGCTCCGTTTTCCCCATTTCTGCTTTATTATGCTTCGTTACCCGTGTTTTATGTAATCACGTCGAATGGTTTGCGTTCGGAGTAGATTGGGTAAGAAATGAGACACTTAATCTCTTCCAAGAAGGTTTAAGTTGTAAAAGTCAACCGGATGTTGACTTATGAGTTAGAGGGCTCGGATGTGAATTCCGACGATTCGATAAGTTTCGGGAGATGATTTAAGACTTAGGGGTCTGATCGGAATTGGTTTTGGAGGTCCGGTGAAGAATTAGGCTTGAATTGGTGGAGTTAGTAATTTTGGCGATTTCCGGTTGTTAGGCGAGATTTTGATCCGAGGGTCGAAATGGAATTCTGAAAGTTGCTGTAGCTTTGATATGTGAATTATGACTTTTATACAAAATTTCAGGTCATTCGGACGTGGTTCGGTTGGGTTTAGATCAAAAGAGCGATTTAGAAGATCTTTGAAATCCTTAGGCTTGAATCCGACGCGAATTTGGTATTGTGATGTTGACTTGAGCGTTTCGAAGGGTGGAACAAGTTTGAATAATGCTATGGGATATGTTGGCATGTTGGGTTGAGGTTCTGGAGGCCTCGGGTGAGTTTTGGGTGGTTAAACGGACTAATTCATCCTTAGAAAAGAAGTGGCAGAAGAACCAGATACGAGAATGCGGACCGCATACCTCAAATGCGGACCGCATATCTCACAATGGGGTAGCAAACTCAAACAGATTTCTAGGCAAGATTCGCGTCAAGAATGCGACTAGAAATGCGAACCGCAACCATGAAATGCTGACCGCATTCTTGACACAGAGACCGCAGACTGAGACAGAAAATTTAATGTCGAAATTACGGTCAAGAATGCGATCGCATAATTGAAATGCGAACCGCAAACCCTGCTTAACATCGAATTTGCGATGAAGGCTAGGGTTCAATCTGCGATGTTTGGGTCCAAAATGCGGACCGCATATCTGTTCTGCGACAGATATGCGATCGCATATAGGGTCGGACAGGGGTGTTTTTGTCTCGATTTTTGGCCCCTTTATAAATAGAAAATCAGTGCCCATTTTCCATGCAAGACCCATTTTCGATACCCACAAAGAGAAACACCTCCAAACACCATAAAATCACAACAAATCAACCTTAAAACTACATCCAAAGGACATTTCTTGGACAAATTCTCAAGAGGAAGAGTGTTGAGCATCTTGAACATTGTTGGAGGTATAGAGCTCGGGTCAAAGCAAGTATTGGGGGAAATTCTTGGAAGATTCCCAAGGGAAAACATCGGGGTAAGTGTTCTACACTTAAACTTGGGCAAATTACCCAAACCTACTGCTATTCTAGCTTATGATTGTGATTAAGTTGGGGAAATTGTAGAAAAACCCTAAGCTTAGATTTTAAGACTTGAAGGTCGAACCGATGTTAGAATTCGATAAATCTTGTATGGTTGAACTCGTGGGAAGATAAGGAACCTGTGGAGGTGAAAATTACTGAATTTCGAGAAGTGGGCCCAGGGCTCGGGTTTTGGTAATTTCGGGATTTCTTAGTAATTTTGATTGTTTTCGCGTGGGCTTTGTCCCCTTAACATATTGTGACGTAATCGTTTAGAATTTGGATAGATTCGACGCACGTAGAGGCCAAATCAAAGGGCAAGGGCGTCGTGGGCTAAGGATTTAGCTGGTTTGAGGTGAGTAATGATTGTAAATGATGCTCTGTGGGTTTGAAACCCTGGATTGCACATCGTAGTGCTATATGGAGGTGAGGCACGCGCTCGATGATGAGCGTGGGGTCGTTTACTACTGGGGATTGTGACTTGGTCCGTCCCGATTGATGCTTTTTACTGTATATATTTGATTGAAACTTATTTGATATCATCATGAATTGGGCTGATCGCCATATTTGGGCCTCGTGCCGGTTATGTAAACCTTTCAGGGGTATTCATCACTGTTTACTAAATCATATTTGGGCTTCGTGTCGGTTTTGTGAGCCCTTCAGGGGTATTTATCACTGTTTCCTCACTGTTTTTGAATCATTACTTGAACCCAGTTTTTAAATTAAAATGACATTTTAAATGATGTAAATGGGATCGGGTGGCACGCCGCCACGAGATGTGATGTGGATCGGGTGACACGCCGTCACGAGTTATTGCGCTTGGGCCGTAAGAAGCCCCTCCCGGAGTCTGCACCCCCCACAGTGAGCGCAGGGTACCCATGGGATCGGGTGGCACGCCGCCACGAGAGTCATGCTATGTAATGTATTCTGTTGTGCTGGTATTGTTGTTTTCCTTTACTTCATGTTATATGCTTAAATATTTACGTACTGTTTCGTTGTGGATTGCTTTACGTCTTATATGTTTTCTTACTTTCAGATATTATTTATAATTATTACTCACTGAGTTGGAAGTACTCACTTTACTCCCTGCACCCTGTGTGCAGATTCAGGCTTTATCAGTTCCGCTCCGAGACATTGATTATTACTGTCAGGGCGGCGATTCAGAGACTACGAGGTAGCTATTGGCGTCCGCAGCCCCGTATCTCTTTTATCTTGTTGTTTCCACTATATTCAAACAATTGTGCCAAAGATATTGTAATAGTAATCTTATTATTAGGATTTTCATTAGTTGCTCAAGACTTTGTGACACCCCGGTTCGGGCTGTAGTCGGGATGGTTCACTATATTTTTCCGCAAATTACTGTTATTAAACCTTACTTATATTATTTTCGTATTGTTCAACTGTTTGAATGAAGTTTAGTTTGAATTGGCTGGCCTTGTCTTCATGAGAGGCGCCATCACGATCATGGTTGGGATTTTGGGCCGTGACATGTTCGTGCAGTGATGAGTTATTGTTACTATTAGCACATGAGTTGTCCGTGCAGATATGAGGTATTAATGGTATTGGTACATGAGTTGCCTGTGCAACACGTGAGTTGTCCGTGTGGATGTGATTAGGATTCGTGATTTGGTACTCGTGATTGGGATTATGAGGTGTGGTACTTCGGGGAAATTCTTGTATAATCATTGGGTGAGAGTGGTTATTCTATTTGGTTGTTACATGTTTTCCATTACTTGGTTTCACTGGACTTTAACTGTATTTTGCTTACTCTATGGCGTTATTACCTGTTGTTCCTGGTTGCTAAATGTTGCTTCTAGTTTTCTGTTGCAAGTATTGTTTTGTTATTCTTACCACGCTTGGCTTTATACTGATATTATTCCTTGTTAGTTTCATATCTGTACTTATACAGGTTATTATGTCTAGTAGCTGTTTTGACTGTTCCTGGTCACTAATCCACCGAGGTTGATTTTGATACTTATTGAGTACTGCTATGGTGCACTCATGCTACGGTTTCTGCACATTTTTGTGTAGATACGGGTACTTCGGAGCGTGCTGGTCATTAGTTAGCTGATTGTGAGTTGCGGCAGAGACTTCGATGTATACCTGCCGTCGCATTCGCAGGCCTCAGAGTTACCTTCTAAAATTTTACTTTGTATTGTTTATTTCTATTCCGAAACAGTTGTACCTAGAGATTTTCTATCAAACTCAGTAGACCTTAGGACTTGTACTACCAGTTTCGGGATATTGTACATTTATTGATGGTTGTTGGCTTTGTATAGAAATTTCTGGTTCATGTTAAATGGTTGATTCGTATAAATATGATAAATAACTCTCCATGTGTTAGTCTTACCTAGTTGTAAGGACTACGTGCCATCACAACTCCTGAGGGGAGATTTTGGGTCGTGACACTCGCACTTGCGGACCACTAGTTTCAGGTACGGACGAGAAGGCATAGAAGCGAGATGATAGAGAGCTGAGGTTTTTCCCATCTGCGATGTCATTTCCGCACATGCAGCAAAGCATGTGTGAGTGGGTATGCCCATGTGCGAGTGTAAGCTAGATTGGAAGTTTCCACAGATGCGGAGTTTATGTCGCAAAAGCCGATGCGCAGGTGCGCTTCGTTATTTGCAGATGCGAAATCGTAGATGCGGTGTATTGGACGTCGGTGCATTCATCAGGGATTTTAGTTGTTTGCGCATCTGCGATGAATATTCTGCAATGCGGCTTCACATATGCGCATGTGAGTCCACAAAAACGGAAGTGCTGGGCAACTCATGTTATATATCGAGGGTTTGATATTTTTATCACATATTGAGCTGTAGATCGCGATTTTGGGTAATTTTAAAGGGGATTTTCATGTATTGGTTTGCGGTAAGTGCTCTTTATCCTGAATTGATTATATTTCATGATTCCATAATTGTTTTTATCATTAAATTAGTTATTTGAGTTGGAGAAAATGAGTATTTTGGTATAAAATTTCAAAAATGTGAAATGAGGATTTCAAGGCCGATTTGATGTCGGAATTGGATAATTTTGGTATGGTCAGACTCGTATCGGAATGGGTGTTCCTATTTTGTGAATTTTGTCAGGTTCTGAGGTGTAAGCCTGGGGTTGACTTTTTGGGTTAACTTTATAGTTTTCGTTAAAGATCGAAGCTTTATAATTTGGAATTGCTTCCTATGGTTTTTATTCATGATATTGAGTTATTTTGGCTCGATTTGAGCCGTTCGCAGGTTGTTTCACAGGAGAAGGTTATTTTAGTGCTTCGGTTTAGCTTTTCTTAGGTAAGTATCTTGCCTAACTTTGTGTGTGTGGGGGGGGGGGATAGCCCTTAGAATTTGAGTCGTTCGTGTTATTTGGGTTGTATGAAAGTCGTGTACGCAAGGTGACGAGTACATACTCGGGCTTATATGTTGAAATTGACCGGTTTAGACTCTTAGGCTTCTTTCATGCACTTATTTGGAATTGTTAGCCAATGTTTTATCTTTTATTCGTCGTGTCTACTACCACGTTCTTATTTGAAGTTGTCGCTACATGCCACATTCCTTACTTGTCGAGTATGCTCTCATATTCTTTATTTGAAGTTGTTATCACTTTTATCTTTATGTGATTTTCTTTATTGTTGAGTTACTCTTTGTTGAAATTGTTGTTACATGATATTCTTTTGTTTCCAGGTTATTCTCATGCATTTAGACGTAGTACTATTTCTTTCTATCTCTTTCATTTATAGCCTAATTCATACATTTGGATCTGAAGTTGCCATTTCATGGAAATACTTTCACTATCGAGTTTATCATTAACAAATAATTAGAATTGAGTTTATTGAATGTCATTAATCTATTTTAATTGATGCTATGTTTAAAAGGGGTGTTGTTCCTTATTGAGTTACTTTTTTGCTCATTTTGTTATTATTGAGATTCTATACACATTGTGTTTGAGTCGTGGGCTATTTTTTGCGGAAATATTGTTGTTGCTGGATCTTTGAAAAGGTTGTGGCCAATCGGCACTTGTGGTACGAATTGGCATGTAGTGTTGTTGTGATATTAGCACATGCGAATTGTTGTGTGGTTTGGTTGTTATTATGCAGAGTATAAGGGTGGCATTTAACCGTCGTTGTTATGCGGGGCATAAGGGTGGCGTCTCATTGTTGTTGAATACTAGGGATACGGTGTGATGGCTTGGGGACATTGTATTGGTGATTTTCGTGTGATGGTGTGCTTTTCCTTGTTTATGCCATACACCTTACGCGACTTGTTCCTCGGACTCGTCCCTCAACCAACGAAGTGAGTCCGAGGACAGTATCCGGTCATCAATGCTGCTCTTGGGCTTACGAGATATCCTTTTCTTCGGTCTCCTTCTCTCGGGCTCAGAAGAACTGGGGGCTTCTTTCCTCTTTTTCTCTTTCTCCTGCTCTGAAGCAAGGGGCTGGCAGGGAATCTCATTACCGGGGGAAGCTGGCCTCAATTCAATGTCCTTTGATAAACCTACAAATGAAGAGTAAAGCAAGTTAGAAATCAGTAACATAAGACGCTGAGTTCGAACTTAACCGGTCTCACCATGGTGTCGGGCCTCCCATCGGCCCTTCGAGAGCTCGCGCCAGGCACGTTCCGAATAGGGTCTTTGGGACACTACTCTTTTGACCCATTCCTTCAGATGAGGAACCACGGCCGGCATATAGGATATGGCTACATCACATGGAACTGGTTAGTAAAATAGCGAAGGAAAAGACATTGAACAAGTTGAAATATGGGATAACACTTACGGTTCATGTTCCACTTCTCGGGGAACGGCATGTCTTCTGCCGGAATTAGGTCCGATGTTTTCACTCAAACAAATCGGCCCATCCAGCCTCGATCCCTATCCTCACCGATGCTCGATAAGGGGGCTTTGATTGCCCGGCGAGCAAGTTTTATTAATCCCCCTCGGAAGAGTCGAGGACTGTATAACCGCAGAAGGTGATCGACAGTGAAAGGGTGCCCGTCGATCTTGCTTACAAAAAATCGAAAAAGAATGACTATTCTCCAGAAATAAGGGTGGATCTAACCCAATGTTACCTCCTACCTTTTGCAAAAGGCAACAATTACAGGGTCCAAAGGGCCCAACATGAAGGGATAAGTGTAAACACTCAAATAACCCTCCACGTGGGTGGTGATCGCCTCTTCCGGTGCAGGAATGACCACGCACTTGCCGACCCAATTACAATCTTCTTTAACCTTGTCAAGGATTTTGTCCATAATCGAACAAATAGACCTAGTGACCGGTTCACACCGGCCCGGTACTGAAGAAGTCTTATCTACTTTAAAGTCGGTACCGATCGAACATCCAGTCGGTACGAACGCCTCAAAGAAGGTTCAACCATGGTTTCCTCAACATCAACAGGCTGAGGATCTTCAGTAGGTTGAGAAGAAGAAGGGTCTGTCTCTAATGAATGGATTTAGAGGTTTTCGCTATTGTTAATTAAGAGATAAAGAAACTAAAAGATGCAGGAGTGAGATAAGAACAAAGGGGAGATCGCTTGCAAGAAAACTTAAAGAATTTGAGAAGAGAATGATTCAAATGATCAGATAGCTTAAACTCATGAAAGTGAAGATAGAGAAGGGTATTTATAGCCCCTCAAAAGCGGCAGTTCGCGTCCCAAAGCGACAAAGCATTAATTAGCATGTACTGGTGTTGCAGAGGTTTGTCCCAAGTTTGTCTCTGATGAGACGCTTTCGATGCGTACCACATACGTCACAGTGCCACCGTCATTTTGTCAATATGATGATTCGCTTCTTTTGATGGGACGCTCCGACTTCCGCGCCACACGCGTCATAAGTATGTCACCATTTAACCTAATCAAAAAGTTGCGGCTCATATCGTTTTTCGTAATTACTCTCCAAAAAACGAGGAGACTATCTGTATGGGGTCGAACTCGGACCGCTTCCATATGGACAAATCGGGCTCGAGTTTATACGGTTGGTATCAATTGTAACTACTGCTCGATAAACCAGGGTCGAGGCATCAAAGATCGAAGGTCGAGACCGAACAACATCACGGAACACAAAGCCATGATGCCCGAGATGAGTTTGTCGAGCTCGATTATGGGAAATGTCCTAGGGTAAGTTATCAGATCTGCGTAATGAAAGGACCGGAAATCCCGTGATATGTAAATATCTCGGCGAAAATCACGGCATCAATAAACAAGACCGTTGAAATCAGTAAATCAAGGGATATTTTACCTTGTAAACAGATTCTTGACTTGTATAAGAGATTATCCCCCCTCTATATAAAGGGGCAATGTAATTGTAAAAGGCATCTCATGAAACAATCATCAATACATAGAAAAGAAGTCTGCTTTTATTATTACTTTATTCGTTTGGTTTCTTTCATATCTGTTGTTCATCTTGGAGAAATCAGTCCAGGCCAAGGCTATTCAAGGCTTGTGGTCTGCATTTCTTTCCCATTTATTTACTGACTTTAATCTCTATTATATTATTCATTATTTCTATCAAACCGAATCACGTATCCTTAAAACCACGTACAAATTTAATTGTTATCCGAAGCCAAGGGTAAATAAGTAGTACACTCGCACAAGAATACACTGTAGCAAACCACTTATACTAGCTCAGGAATATGAAACTTGACATTTATTAATCATGCCCATGTGTTCTTGTATTATCTGTTTTCATGTTGCTATTGAGCTTGTGACCATGTCGGGCAGATTGTGATTGTGAGCCTGTGACCATGCGGGTGAATTGGGAATGTGAGTCTGTGATCATGCTGGGGGGACAGAGATATTGGCACGTGAGTTCTCCGTGCGGTTGTGATTTGAAATGTGGGCACGAGGTGCCGTGAGCATATGATGGTGGGTTGAGACACGTGACTTGTGACTATGAGATTAGTTATCTCGGGTAAATTTCATTACGAACTTGTGTTAGAACAGCCTGATTAATTAGTTGTCATTTGTGTTCCTTATTTGGTTTCAGTGGTATTTTCACGGTATTCTTATTGCTTTATTATTTATGTCACATGTTGATTCTTGTTGCCATTAACTGATTATTGCTTTCATTTTTAGCTTTATACTTCTATGCTGCACAAGTTATTTTGTCTAGTGAGTGTTTTGACTTGTACCTCGTCACTACTCCACCGAGGTTAGTCATGATACTTACTAGGTAACGACCGTGGTGTACTCATACTACACTTTTGAACATTTTTTTGATGAGCCATGAATTGGAGATAATAAACTCGAGAAGAGTTAGCTTATTGGTCGCGAGGATTCAAGATAGAGTTGCTTGGTCATCGCAGCCCCTTGGAGTTCTTTCCTTCCATTGTAATGTCAACTTGTTATTTGAACAGTATTGTATTTCGATCTTTGAGATCTTTCCATGTACTTACTTAGAGTTCGTGACTCTACATTACCAATCTTAGAAGGTTTTTATGATTATTTCCATGTAGGCTCATTTCGCTCCTATTTCAGTATTCATACTAAAAATTATTTCAAATTATCATTGTTAAACCAACTGGCTTAATAATTATAGTATCGGCGTACCTAGTGTTAGAGACGAGGTGCCATCACGACATCCTACAGAGGGAGTTTGGGGTCGTGACAAGTCGGTATCAAAGCTCTAGGTTTATAGGTTCTATAAGTCACGAATGAGTTTAGTAGAGTCTTACGAATCGGTACGGAGACGTCTATACTTATCTTCGATAGGCTACAAAACTATTAGGATATTTTCCACTTCCTTCATTATTGTCATGCGGATTTGTTGATTTCGCAGTTTGAGCCTTTGTATCTCTATTCTCTCACTGATGGTGAGGACACGTGCTACCGGATGAGCTGCGCAGTCACCCCCGCCCTCTGCTAGAGCCGTGAGAGGCGGGGGCCGAGGTAGAGGCTGAGAAGGGGAACGTGCCATAGCTAGAGCACTTGCCAGAGCAGCAGTTGCAGAGCCGCCACTAGCTCCAATTGGGGGACAGGCACCGAAGGCACCTTTTGTTACCCTCGAACTTCAGGAGACATTAGTGTAGTTCCTAAGCATGTTTGGTACATTGGCTCATGCGGGATTGATCTATGTTGCACCAACCACTTTGCAGATTGGAGGAGGAGCTTAGACTCCCACCTCCCGTACTCTAGAGCAGCAGGCTCACATTGATCAGGTTCCGGGTACGGTGTCGGTACAGCCTGTTATCTGGTTCAGCCTGAGGTCAGGCAAGGGGCATCAAAGGAGGAGCAGAAGAGGCTTGAGAGGTTCAAGAGGTATAGTCCACCTACTTTTAGTGGCACAACTACCAAGGATGCACGGGTATTCCTAAAAAAGTGTCACATTATTCTCTGCACCATGGGTATTGTAGAGGTGAGCGGAGTTGCTTTTACTATATTTCAGCTGTCGGGAGTATTGTATCAATAGTGGCAGGTTTATGAGGAGGGTAGACCAGTCGATGCAGCACCACCCACTTGGTTTCGATTTTCAAAGATGTTTTTGAGGGAGTTGATTTCCCAGACCCTCCGGGATAGATGGCGCACAGAGTTCGAGCAGTTGCGTCAGGGCACCATGATGGTGTCTAAGTATGCCATCAGGTTCAGTGAGTTATCCTGTTATGCATCTACTTTGGTTCCTACAGTCAGAGAGCTAGTATGCATAGTTATTGTGGGGCTCAGTATGGTCTTATATTCAGGATGGCTCGAGAGTTGGAGACTGATACTCTATTTCAGCATGTTCTGGAGATTACTAGGAGGTTAGAGCATATTCGGGGTGAGGAGAGGGAGGATAAGAAGACCAAGAGTTCTCGAGGTTCTGGAAGATTTAGTGGATTCTACTCCTCAGCTGTGACCCATCATAGCGGAGGCTCGGGCAGTCAGCCAATCCAATCCGCACTTCATACTACTCGTGGTGCTTCAGTTTGTCAGGGTACTCATGTGGGTAGTCATATCTTAATGCATCACCGGCACGAGGTTCCTATAGTGGTGATTCCAATTATCTGGCATAGACTCAGTACGAGTAGCCATGCCCGTAGAGGTGTTGTTATGAGCAAGGTCATACTAGGCACATCATGAGAGATTGTCCCAGACTAAGGAGTGGCGGACTTCATCAGAGCACTCAGGCTACGGGCTCCATTCCAATTGCTACTCCACCTACAAAACTAGTTAGGAGTGTAGGACAGGCGGGCAGAGGCGCCCTAGAGGTAGAGGCCTGGCCCGTTGATTATGCTTTCGCGTTGAGGCAGCTGCACCAGATGGTTTCGTTACGTATATGTTTTTGATTTGTTAAGAGTAACATCATTCTTATTTTGATTTGATTCTGCTTACCAGGGTGAGTCCTCCTATCTTGCTTCACATATGGGTATGTTTCGTGATTTTGTACTCTACTTATGTTTTTACCCCTGTTGGGAGATTCTATAGTTGTAACCCGTGTCCATCGCTTTGTTTTGTTCACCATTGAGATTTATAAGACTAGATTGAACTTTTTGTTACTCATTATGGTAAGTTACGATGTGATTTCTGGATGGTTTGGCTACGATTTGCGATTTAGGTGCTCTACCGGTGTGGGATGCCTATTACGTGTTGTGATTTTGTTTCATAGAATTTAGTTAGTGGAAGGTTTCGGTTGGTATGATGTGTATTCTACTTGTGACTCAGAGCTGAGGATGGGATCCTCGCATTTTCATGTGGTTTGATATGTTTGAACTGAGATACATGCCGCGGTGGAGTTATATTAGGATGAGATCGTTGTGATTAGATCATATGTTTTGATTCTCCCTTGTGAAATTGACTCGTAGTATGGTACTGATAAGCAGTTGTGGTTGTCGAGCTTGTTTGATAGTTCTCTCATTTGTATCTCTTTGCATATTAAGTCATATTCGCGATGTGCTTATTGATGCGAGGTGTGTACCCAGGTGGCATTAGATGTGACTTGTTGAGTTGAGTGAATAGTCATGTGATCTTCATGTTTCTTGCATCGTTATCAGTATTGTGAAGGTTTGGAATAGGGTTCTAGCTGATATGAGGATAATTGCCGCTGCTGGATTTGATTATGGGCATCTATGGTGGTCAAAAGAGTTGTTATGGGCATATGTGTGATGTTTCACGTCATGTGGTTGCACCTTTTGGATGTAGGCATGAGTTATTGCAGTTGGTTGAGGCTGATACCGTGTGTTGATGTGGGAATCGAGTCTTTGGGGGAAATGATCGGATGATGAAAAAATTGGTTCTAAGGTTTATTAGTGTGGGTGGAAGGAATAATTTTCAATTGAGATGATGTTGTACGGCCTATGTTGATTGGGGTGACGTAGGATCACCTGTGTATATATGTATGATGAGTTCATTCAGTGATTTGATGACTTCGGAACGGTTCTTGGCACGTTTGAGGACAAACATTTGTCTAAGAGGTGGAGAATGTAACGACCTGACTGATCATTTTGAGAATTAGCATCCCGTTTGGAGGCATAAGGTCTCGAGCAGCTTCGTATTATGTAATATGACTTGGGTGTGTGGTCGAGTATGATTCAGGATTGACTTGGAAGGATGACTCTTGTTTTAGAAGCTTAAGTGGTAAGAGTTGACCGAAGTTTGACTTTTGTGTAGGAGACTCCGAAATGGTGTTTTGATGATTCTAATAGCTTTGTATGGTGATTTTAGACTTAGGTGTATGCCCTGATTTGGATTTGGAAGTCTGTAGGTTGATTTGATGTATTTTGGCAAAAGTTGGAAAGTTGAATGTTTGGAAGGTTAGAGGTTTAATCGGGAGTTGACTTTGTTGAGATCGGGTTCAAATTTTGATTCTGGGAGTTAGTATAGCTCCGTTGTATCATTTGGAACTTGCATGCAAAATTTGACATCATTCCGGATTGATTTGATATGATTCGGCGCGAGTTGTGGAAGTGGAAAGTCCATAAGTTCATTTAGATTTGAGATGCGAATCGTGGTTTTGATGTTGTTTAATGTTATTTGAGGCCTCGAGCAGATCCGCATTATGTTGTGGAACCTTTTGGTATGTTCGGATGGGGTCCCGGGCACCATGAGTGTATTTCGGACGGATTTCGGATCATTTGGATCATGTTGGGTGAAGTTTGTTTGGGCAGGGATCTGGTGTGGTCACACATGCGGACCAATGGGAGCAGGTGCGGCAATCGCAAGTGCAGACGAGAAGGCGCAGGAGCAAGATGATGGGGAGTTGAGGTTTTGCGCATCTGCGATGTCATTTTCGTAGATGCGGCTACCCAGGTGCGAGTGGGTATGTGCAGGTGCGAGTGTGAACTGGGTTGGAAATCTCCGCATATGCGGAGTTTTTGTCGCAAAAGAGGACGCATGTGCGCTACGTTGCTTGCAAATGCGACATTGCAGATGCGATGTCTTGGACGTAGGTGCGCCCATCTAGGATATAGTTGTTTGCGCATCTGCAATGAATATTCCACATATGCGGCTTCGCATATGCGTCCGTGAGTCCGCAAAAGCAGAAGTGCTGGGTAGATTATGTTATATATTGAGGGATTGATTAATTTATCACATATTAAGTTGTAGACCTGGGTTTTGGGCGATTTGGGAGTGGATTTTCACGTATTGGTTTGGGGTAAGTGCTCTTTATCCGGATTTGATTATATTTCATGATTCCATAATTGTTTTTATCGTTAAGCTAATGATTTGAGTTGGAGAAAATTAGAATTTTTGTATAAACTTTCAAAAATGTAAAATGAGGATTTTAAGGCAGATTTGATGTCAGAATTTGATAATTTTGGTATGGCTAGACTCGTACCGGAATGGGTATTAGGATTTTGTGAATTTTGTCGGGTTCCGAGGTGCGAGCATGGTGTTGACTTTTTTTGTTGACTTTTTAGTTTTCATTAAAGATCGAAGCTTTATTATCCGGAATTATTTCCTATTGTTTTTATTTATGACATTAAGTTAATTTGGATACACTTGAGCCGCTCGAAGGTTGTTTCACATGAGAAGGTCATTTTAGAGTATCGGTTTAGCTTCTTTGACGTAGGTATATTGCTTAACTTTGTGGGAGAGAACTATCCCTTAGGATTTGTGTTATTTGAGTTGTGTGAAAGGCGTGTACGTGAGGTGACGAGTACGTACTCGAGCTTATACGTTGAAACTGTCCGGTTTAGACTCTTAGTCTTCTTTCATATATTTATTTGGAGTTGTTAGTTCATGTTATATCTTTTATTCGTCATGTCTGCTATCACGTGCTTATTTAAAGTTGTCGTTACATGTCACATTCCTTAGTTGTTGAGTTTGCTCTCATATGCTTTATTTGAAGTTGTTATCACGTTTATCATTATATGATATCTTTTATTGTTGAGTTACTATTAGTTGAAATCGTTGTTTCATGATATCCTTTTGTTTCCAGGTTGTTCTCATGCATTTAGACGTAGTACTATTTCTTGCCATCTCTTTCATTCTTACCCTAATTCATACATTAGGATCCGAAGTTGCCATTTCATGGAAATACTTTCACTATCGACTTTATCCTTAACAAATAATTGGAATTCAGGTTATCAAAAATCATTAATCTATTTTAATTGAAGTTGTGTTTAAAAGGTGTGTTGTTCCTTGTTGATTTCTGCTCATTTTTTTGTTATTGAGATTCTATACACATTGCATTTGAGTCGTGGTCTATTTGTTGCGAAAATATTAATATTGTTGGGTCTTTAGAAAGGTTATGGCCTATGGGCATTTGTGGTATGAGTTGACATGTAGTGTTTTTGTGATGTTAGCACATGTGAATTGTTGTTCTATTTGGCTATTGCTATGCGGTGTATAAGGGTGGCATTTCACCGTCGTTGTTATGTGAGGCATAAGGGTGGCATCTCACTCTTATTGAATGTACGAAGTGATGCAGGTGGCTATTATGCTATTGTCCGGGGAAGCGATAAGGGTGGCTATTATACGCAGTGATACGGGTGGCTATCAGTGTGATACGAGTGGCTAATGATATTGTCAGGCGGAGTGATACGGGTGGCTATCAAAGAAATAAGGGTGGCAATGTCAGGAATAATGTGTGATGGCTTGGGGATATTGTATTGGTGATTTTCATGTGATGGTGTGCTTTTCCGTGTGTATGTCATACACCTTACGTGACTTGTTGTGTTGCTTCGATGAGTTTCTCGATGTCTTTGATATTACTTGTTGACTTGGGCTGCAGTAGTACACTCGCACAAGCATACACTGTAGCGTGCCACTTATACTAGCTCAGGAATATGAAACTTGACATTTATTAATCATGCCCGTGTGTTCTTGTATTATCTATTTTCATGTTGCTATTGGGCCTGTGACCATGCCTGGTGGATTGTGATTGTGAACCTGTGACCACGCCGGGCGGATTTGGTATGTGAGCCTGTGATCACGCCAGGCAGATTGAGATAATTGCACGTGAGTAGTCCGTGCGATTGTGGTTTGAAATGTGGGCACAAGGTGCCGTGTCCATACGATGGTGGGTTGAGACCCGTGACTTGTGAATGTGAGATGAGGTATCTCGGGCAAATTTCGTTGCGAACTTGTGTTACAACGACTTGATTAATTGGTTATCATTTGTGTTCCTTATTTGGTTTCAGTGGTATTTTCAGGGTATTCTTATTGCTTTACTGTTTCTGTCACACGTTGATTCTTATTGCCATTGACTGATTCTTGCTTTCATTTTTAGATTTATATGCATAGGTTATTTTGTCTAGTGAGTGTCTTGTCTTGTACCTCATCACTACTACACCGAGGTTAGTCTTGATACTTACTGGGTACCGACCGTGATGTACTCATACTACACTCCTACACATTTTTTTGCAGAGCCAAGTATTGGATATATCGGACTCGGGCTGAGTTAGCTTATTGGTCGCGGGGACTCAAGGTAGAGCTACTTGGTCGTCCGAATCTCTTGGAGTTCTTTCCTTTCACTGTACTGCCAACTTGTTATTTGAATAGTATTGTATTTCGATCTTTGAGATCTTTCCATGTACTTAGCTAGAGTTCATGACTCTGCATTACCAGTTGTGGGAGGTTGTTATGATTATAGCTGTATAGGCACATTTTGCTCCTGTTTCGGTATTTATATTAAACTCTGTTTCAAATTATCATTGTTAAAAAAATTGGCTTAATTGTTATAGTAATCGTCTTACCTGGTCTTAGAGACTAGGTACCATCACGACATCCTACAGAGGGGGTTTGGGGTCGTGACATTAGAACAGCTATTGTTGAGGGTGGTGTCATCGATTACAGTTGATCTTATTAGTGTTCTGATGTGTTCCATGTGTCACTCTCGTATTCTACAATGAGTTGTGATTTGTTGGTTATCTCACACTTGATGCGTATTTGTTTAGGCTCTATGGCAAAATTCGAGCAAGATGGCTCTTGGGGTGTTGCATGGTTGACTGTACCTTGGTTATGGTCTTCCTGTTTGTGGTATATGGTGATGTCCGTATCTCCATGGTTATAGACATGTGCTTTGCGTGTTGCTATGGATATGCATATGGTTGTTGATTCTGAGCCTCATGATCCGACGTATTTCATATGGACCGGTGTTTGGATTGGGTCACACATCGCAGTGGTGTTATGTTAGGATATGATCCCTTGTTCTTATTTCATATGTTTTCTTTCAGCAAGCGTGAGGGGTTCATAGCATTACGCTTCATGGTGGTACCTGTCAAGCTTGCGAGACGGTCCTCTCATTTGATTCTCTTTCCTTCATTGGGTACATCCGAGTTGTTGCTTATTTGACGCACGAATTGCATGGTATGTGGATCTAGGTAATATTTGCGTGGCATGTCGTTAAAGACGCTTGTATTGGATGAGGTGAGGTTATTTGACCGTGAATGAGTGTTATCGGATATGATTAAGGTATGTTTGGAATAATAGTGTCACTAGTCAGTTTAGATTTATGGCTATGGTTCTTACCGGGCAAGAGAGTTCCATGACTTGTTGATCTGATGAGTGGTTACGAGTATATGCGTATTTATTTCATCATTGATTGTGTACGGAGGTTCAGAAAAATGTTTTAGTGGATATGGGGTTTGTTATCGGTACGGGGCTTGTCATTGAGCAGTTATTATGGTCGGAAGCTACTGCAATGAGTATCTTAGTTATGTAGTATATTATGTGACTATATTTTGGGTTATGACTATGGCTTGATTTGGCTTGTTCAAACTTATACAACTTATAGATGTGAGAATCAGGTCTTGTAATGGACTCCTGATATTGGAAATTTCACTCTAAGATTTATGGGCTAAGGTTGAAGTAAGGATCTTCTGCTAGGTTATGTTGTCAGGCTTATATGGATTGGGGTGACGTGGGACCACCCACGAGTATGTGCACGGGGAGATCATACGGTGATTGATGGCTTTGGAACGATTCTTGGCACATTCGAGGACAAACGTATGCTTAAGTGGGAGAGAATGTAATGTCCCGATCAGTCGTTTTGTGCAGTTTCACTTTAATCGGTGGTCTGAGGTCACAAAAATATTTATATGGTGTATTATGACTTGCGTGTACCGTTGGTTTTGGTTTTCGAGTGATTCAATATTTGAATGGAAGAGTGATTCTCATTTTAAAGCTTAATGTTGGAAGAGTTCATCAAGTTTGACTTTTTACGTATTTGATCTTGGATCGGTATTTTTATTGCTCTTATAGGTTCGTATCGTGATTTTGGACTTGAGTGTATGCTTGGAATTGGATTCGGAGGTCCCTTGGTTGATTTGTCATATTTTGCAGAAAGTTGGCAATTTGAGGTTTTGAAATTTCCTAAGTTTGACATGTATTAACTTTATGGCTATCAGGTTCGAATTTTGGTTTTGGGACTTGGAATAGGCCCGTTTTGTCATTTGTGACCTGTCTGCAAAATTTGGTGTCATTGGGAGTTTGTTTGATAGGATTCGGACGCTTAGTTGTGATTCTAGAGGTTCTTGAGTTTTTCTTTTGATTTCATGTGTTTTGATGTCCAATTTGTGCTTGTAGATGTTATTTTGGTGTTTTGATCGCATGAGCGAGTTCGTATCATGTTCTTAGACTTTTGTGAATTTTTGGTGTAGTGCCCCGAGGGTTCGGGGGAGTTTCAGATTGGTTTTCTGATTGTTATATTAATTTTGTGTTTTGGTTCTGGTTCCATCGCATTTGCAATAAAAAAGGGTCACAAATCCTACCACCGCATTTAAGGCTTAGTCACAATTGCGAGTCAGGGCTGCTAGGAAGGAACCTCACATTTGTGAGGAAAAGCATCGCATTTGTGAAGCTAGGATTTAACTTTCGAAGATAGGATCGTCGCTTTTGCGACGGTTAGCTAGGGGAAGAAGCTTTGCATTTGCGGAGAATTATGTCGCAAATGCGACATTTACTGCGACTGTCAAGGGTCTCTTTTGCGAACCTTTGTTCGCTTTTGCGAAGGTCGCACTTGCAAAACCCCGGTCGCAAATGCGACATCTGCACCCAGTTATATATTTTGTATTTCGGGACTTAGATTCATTTTATCACTTTTTGAGCCCTAAACTCGATGGAAGGCGATTTTGTGGATAGATTTTCATACCAAACTTTGGGTAAGTAATTTTGATTAATTTACAATTATATTACATGATTATATACGAGATTTAACATCAAATTCATGAAAATCACAGAGTTGGGAAATTTTTTTCTATATTTTTTAAAAAATAAAATTGAGATTTGAGAGTCGAATTGGACTCAGATTTGAAAATAAAATACATAAATGAACTCGTGGGGTTATGGATAGTCAAGATCTACCCTTGGACTCAGGTTTTGACTGGACGGGCTCGAGATTGATTTTTGTTGACTTTTGGTAAATTATGTAAAGATCTTAACTTTATTAATTTAAAGTGGTTTCTCTTGCATTGTTTGATGATATTAAGTCATTTTAGTTAGATTTGAGTTGTCATAACCCATAATTCCCACCCTTGGGACCGTGATGGCGCCTAACATTTTACTTGCTAGGCAAGCCAATGTTAGATATAATTAGTAACCATTTTTAACACTTCAAGTTAAATGAAACCAATAAGCTAAGTAAACCTAAATAGAGTAAATAAACTAATAAACGACGATATCTAAATACAATCCCAGAACTGGTGTGACGCATACACGAGCATCTAGATTACTACAAATAATAGTCTGAATAAACGCATAACTGTCTGAATAGAAATAAACAGTTAAGATGATGTGGAAGGGGACTTCAGGGCTGTGAACGTTGTGCAGCTGTACATCAAGTCTCCGTCAAGATCAGGATCCGAGCAAATCCACTTGACACTGCTAGGATGTCGCGCCCCGACCTTGGGGAGTGCCACCGGCGCACAACCGAGATACCCTGTATAAGCAAGCATGCTAGATGCCTTCTACCCAACCTTTCCCATTAACAATATAAGAATCAGTACTAGAGATAGACATGAGAAGAGTAAAGTGTTCCAGATTCTTTTTCCATTACTCAAAGAATATTGATCTATGATTTCCAAAATGTTACAAGTTTATAGATACGAGAAAAAACATGTTTGCCAAATACCAATTCTTCTTATTCATTACCTAACATCGAACACCACCCACAACATGTCTACGGAGCCTCTAAGTACAACAGAAGAGTATTATGGGAGTGCCGCCGACAAGGCCCTGGCTATACCTCAAAACACAAAGTACAATGTCAAGCGACATAAGGCCCGAAACAGGATAGGGCTCACCAAAACCTGTTGAGTAGAGAGTACTGCTAACGAGGATCAAAGCTGCCCGCTGACGAACTACCTGCATGCATTAAAGATGCAGCGCCCCGGCAAAAAGGACGTCAGTACATATGGAATAGTACTAGTATGTAAAGCTAAATGTCCTCTTTCGAAATAGAATTCTAGTATAAGAGAGGGAAAACCATGGAAGCAGCAAGAAACAATCAATGATATCCAAATGCCAAGTTAAAACATAACAATTTTCAAAATACGGAAGTAATATATATTTTTGGTTGGGAGACCATTAGCAATGATATACCACTATGTTTTAAGCACGGAGTCCGATCATGCCCGATCGACTAGGCCATATCTCCACGAACAATGAGGATTGATAGGTGATGTGAAAAAAAAAGTGTTACCAAGAATATGAACCACCATGCGCGCGACATAGTGTCTGATCTCCACCCGATCGGCTAGGCCCCCTTCCCACATATGTCGTGTGGGTTGACTTCATCACTTCCAATTCACAGCTATCATCAATCTCATCCCAATTAAGGGGAATAATCTGATCACTTCAATAATTCAATCTCATCCCAATTAAGGGGAATAATCACAATCTAATCTTACACCGGCATGTGTAGTTTCGGGTGTGGGCCGTTTCGACCCACCCCTTCCTCGGTTCGCTAATGATAATCCCAAAAACATTTTGTTTTGAACACAAAGGAAACAGAAGTACAAATACATTCACCTCATAACCTTTCACACCATATATAACTTCATACATCATTATTTCCTAGGCTCTCTTAGCCATACATATGATTCCTCATTCATGGCACGTTGGCCGTGTTTCATATTTCACACTTTCGTTTCTTTACTTTCAAGGATCATCATCATAAACACCAACATATAGGATATCCCGGAATTCACAACTTTATATTCATTAGTAATGAAGGCTTTAAACACAATAGATTCTTTTCCAAAGAATGGAGCAAAATGACTAGCAATTGAAGCACGAGTTAAAATCATAAACGAGTGATACACCACTTATTCTTGAAATACTTTTCCCCAAAAAGGCAATACACAATTTCAAATCATGAGTATGTAAGAACTCAAATCACATTGGAAATATTTATAAAGGAGAGCATGGTGATTTACAGTTGAACAACCATGGCCACGTTTTATATCTCACTCTCACTTCCTTCACTTCCAAACATCATCATAGGTTATCAAAAATTAAGGGCATTTGGAATCAAGACCTCATATATGTATATGAGCAATATGAGTCTTAAGCATGTTGAGTTTTCTTTCCAATTTAGGCTTAATAAACTTTCACTTGAAACATGAATCGAAGTCATAATATTTTAATACATAAACTATTCTTGAGAACATTTACGGAGGAGATCATGATATGGTAGGAGCAATTGAAACACGTTTTGATTATATACATCTTTCAACATAATGCTTACTTGGGATATTCGAATTTATTTGGAACCACTCGGAACATGGGAATTAGGAGCCTGGGCTAACCACACTTGAAACTTACAGGAACATCATGGAATTCATTTCTAAGAGAGAATTTTAGCCAACATACCTTGCTTGAGCTTTCCTTAAGTTACTACAACGTCCCAACACTTCAAGCAATATCAATCTGTAGGAAGATAGCGAAAATTGGATAATAATTCCAAGGATTCTCATGGTGTAACTCTCTTAGAAATTTCATCAAACACTTATAATGCAAAATAGACTACAAAGCTCTATAATGGTAATCCCTTCCTCCCTCAACCAATTTCAACAAGAAACTTCTCGAAATAGTTCAACGATCCCACATACTACCACCTATTGTCACATGCATGGCCTATCTCCAACTCCATAACCTACTTAAACCCATAACAATCGCATGAAGGTTTTAGGACAAGGTCTTACCCAGGTAGATGATAGTCTAGTGTTTGGCTTCCCTAGAATGTTCAAGATTGGGGAAAGAATTGATGATCAAAGCACTTGGGTATCCTTCCTCTCTCTCTAAAGCACTCCCCCCTCTCTAAAATATGCCTTTAACCCAACCAAAATAACCCCAAAGTCATTTTATAAGAAATGGGCTCGGTTATAAAAATAGAAAATAGACCCTCCAAACTCAACTCTGCGGTCGTAGAATGGACCGCAGAATAGATATGCGGCCCGCAAAATGGACCGCGAAAGTGATACCAAAAATTGGGCTGGCCTGGACAGGTCTGTGGTCCACAGACCAGTTATGCGGCTGCAAAATGGACTGCAGAATCCCCCTCCAAAATTTTTCATGCCAACTCTACGACGGAAGTGCGGACCACAAAACAGGCATGCAATCGCATAATTGACTGCAAAACAACCTTCAAAATTCGACAAATTTTCTCCTCAACTTCACGACAATTATGCGGACCGCGAAATGATTTTACAGTCGCGAAATTGACTGCAGAATTGCCTTTTTCTGCCAAAAATCTCCACCAACTCTCCAATGCATTCTTCAACCCAAAAAATCTCGCCGTGAAAATTAACTACTACCTTGGAACATATTAGCCTACCTCGGCGCCACAAAAATCGAATTCCTTGGTGAATTTTTACAGGGCCTTACATAGGACCCGCTCTGAAATCTGCACAAGAAGTGCAGAGTGCAGTATGAGTACAACCGACCCCATATACTGTGTAAGCGCCGAGCCTAAACTCGACGAAGTAGTGACGAGGCTAAGGCGAGTAACTTACAATAACCTATACGTAGTATAATAATAATAATAGTAATAATAATAATAATAATAATAATAATAATAATAATAATAATAATAATAATAATAATAATAATAATAATAATAATAATAACAGGGAAAGAAAACAGAAAATGAAAGTAAGGCAGTAAATTTATGAAAAAGAACTTAACCCTTGCAATCAGAGATCCCAGAACAACCGATCTCATAATTTCATGTAACAATGTTGGAAACCAACACAACAACAACAACGAATACAGCATACACGGTTTGTTGCAGCGCGCAACCCGATCTCACCTTACACACACAATCCTCCCTTATTTCACCATAGCATCATCTATCAATATCAAGAATCACATATAAAATTCGTTACGACACGCAACCCGATCCCACCATATAATCATAATCAATGTCATAATCGTCCCTTATCTCACCATGTCATAACTTATCAATATCAAGTATTACGTACGCAACCCGATCACACCATATTATTAATATCAATATCAAAATCCTGTTTTATTCCACCATATCACAATTGTTGTGGCGTGCAACCCAATCTGTAAACATTGTCAATAAAAGCAATCAATTAAATAGCTCAATTTACAAGAATCTCTACAATTAAGGAATATGAAAGCAAAGCAATAATTGAACCACGTACGAATAAAAGGAATGCTAAAAATAATACAAAAGCAACAAGACAAGCCAAGTACGCGACAGTTAAGGAGTGCAAGTAAGACAACTAAGGCAAGTAGCAATTAATCATGGAGTTATGGAAGGAACGAACAATTCAATACAAGACTAATTAATGACAAGTAACAAATTTAGGGCATAGAAAGCAATAAAAGCATGTAACAGTTAGGGCATGGAGTGAGATAATTCATGAAATACGAGAAAGACATGGAAACAATTATTTTGACGGTGTATATACACTCGTCACCTCGCATATACATCATTTCACACGTAATTCACATGACATATAGTTCAAGGGTTCCTAATTCCCTCAAATCAAGGATAGACCCAACACTTACCTTTCTCCACAACAAAATTAAAGCTCAACAGGGGCCTTTCCTCTAACAAAAAAATGCCTCCCAACCAATCGAATCAAACCAAAATCGAGTTAATGTCATCAAAAAATGCTAGGGAAATCAATTACAATAGATAAAGTAAAGATCTTTACACTTTTTGCAAAAAGTCAACAAAAGTCAACCCCAGACTCGCTTGGTCAAAACCCGAGATTCAGACCAAAACCCAGTTGCCCAACCACCCCCGAGCCCGATTATGTGATTAGTTTCGAAATCCGACCTCAATTTGAGGTCTAAATCTCAATTTTACATAAGTCCCCAATTCTACCCAAATCCCTTATTTCTACCATGAAAAAGCATAGATTAAAGGTTAGAAATCAATGGGTGTTGATGGAAATGCAAGAAAATGAGTTAAAATATACTAACCCATGAAGTGGGGATGAAATTCCTCTTCAAAATCGCCTCTAGGCCGAGCTCAAATGTGAAGATGGTAAAAATGAAGAAAATCCCATCTTTGGGATATTTTACGTCACTGGCGTCAGGTCTTCATCGCGTTTGAGAAGGACCTGACGCGATCGCGAAGCACTGCAACCCAACAGGCCTTCGCATTTGCGAGATGCTCTACACATATGCTATGGCTCTTCCCCAATGGCCTTCACGCTTACGACCCTTAGATCGCGTTCTCATAGAACACACATTTGATCCCCTCCCAAGTCCATACCCATCGCGTTCCCGTAGTTTTGGTCGTGTTCGGGAAGGGTGATCCACCACTACTTCGTGTTCACGACCTCTACCTCGCGTTCGCATAGAGGAAATCCCACCCTACCCCAGGTTACTCTTTGCAATTGCAGGAGCGGCTTCGCAGGAGCAGGAGCAGCTTCGTGATCGCGAAGAACAAAGCATCAGACACCAGAATCTCTCAAACCAGCAATCCTCCTAAGTTCAAAATCAATCCGTAGCTTATCTGGAACTCACCCGAGCCCCTCGAGCCCCAAACCAAACATGCACTTAAGTGTAATAACAACATACAAACTGGCTCGCGCAATCAAAACACCAAAATAACACCTAGAACTATTAATCGAACATCAAAATTTATGAAGTTTTTGGAGAAACTTAAGAACTTTAAAATTTTACAACCGGACTCCGAATCACGTCAAATCAACTCCGTTTTGCACCAAGTTTTGCAAACAAGTCATAAATAGTAAATTGAACCTATAACAAGTTCCGGAACCGAAATCCGAACTCGATAGCAATAAAGTCAACCTAAGGTCAAACATAGGAATTCTTTAAGCCTTCAATTTACTAGTTTTCAACAAATCATATTAAATCAAGTTAAGGACTTCCGAATTCGATTTCGGGCATACGCCCAAGTCCCAAATCATTATACGAACCCACCGAGACTGTCAAAACATTAATTTGGGTCTGTTTATCCAAAGTGTTGACCATATTCAACTCAAATCATTTTTAAGGTAAAAATTCACATTTTCTTTAAATTTTCACATTAAAGTTTTTCGAAAAAAGACACGGATTGTGCATGTAAATTGAGGAATGCTAAACAGAGCTAGTCGAGGTCTCAGGACATGAAAATGAAGGCTAAAACTCAAAATGACCTATTGGGTAATCACATTCTCCACCTCTAAAACAAAAGTTCATCCTCGAATGGACATTGAAAGGTACCTAAACTGGTGAAAAGGTGTGGGTATCTACTCCGCATGTCGGACTCGGACTCCCACGTGGATGCCTCGATCGGTTGACCTCTCCACTGCACTCGAACTGAATGATAACTCTTAGACCTCAAGTTTCGGACTTGCCGGGTTAGAATGGCCACCGGCTCCTCCTCACAAGTCAAATCCTTGTCCAATTGGACTGAGCTGAAATCCAACACATAGGACAAATCGTCGTGATACTTCCGGAACATGGAGACATGAAACACCGGATGAACTGCTGATAAGGTAGTTGGCAATGCAAGCTTGTAGGCCACCTCCCCCACTCTCTCAAGAATCTCAAAGGGACCGATATACCTAGGGCTCAACCTGCCCTTCTTTCCGAACCTCATCACACCCTTCATAGGTGAAACCCGGAACAAAACCCTCTATCCAACCATGAATGCAACATCACAAACTCTACAATCGGCATAACTCTTCTGCCTAGGCTGAGCTGTGCGAAGTCGATCCTGTATCATCTTGACCTTTTCCAAAGCATCGTGAACCAAATTGGTACCCAATAACCAAGCCTCTCCCTGCTCAAACCAACCAACTGGCAACCAGCACCATCTCCCGTACAATGCCTCATAGCGAGCCATCTGAGTACTCGGTCGATAGCTGTTGTTGTAGGCAAACTCCGCAAGCGGCAAGAAATGATCCCAAGAACCCCCGAAATCCATAACGCAAGTGCGAATCATGTCCTCCAATATTTGAATGGTGCGCTCGGACTGTCCGTCAGTTTAGGGGTGAAATGATGTACTTCACTCAACTCGAGTGCCTAACTCACGTTGTACGGTCCTCTAGAAGTGCAAGGCGAAATGTGTACCTCGATCAGAAATGATGGACACCGGCACACCGTGAAGGCGAACGACCTCGCGGATATAGATCTCAGCCAACCACTTTGAAGAATAGGTAACTGCTACTAGAATGAAATGCGCCGACTTGGTCAACCTGTCCCCAATGACCCATACCGCGTCGAACTTCTTCTGAGTCTGTGGGAGCCCAACAACAAAATCCATGGTAACACGGTCACACTTCAACTCAAGAACCTCCAGCCTCTAAAGCAAACCACTAGGCCTCTGATGCTCGTACTTTACTTGCTGACAATTCAGAAAACGAGCTACATATATAACTTATCCTTCTTTATTCTCCTCCACCAATAATGTTGCCGCAAGTTCTGATACGGCACTAAGATGAATGGAATACCGCGAACTATGTTCCTCCTCAAGAATCAACTCACAAAGCGCATCCACATTGGGCACACAAATCCGACCCTACATCTGCAACACCCCATAATCTCTAATAGTAACCTGCTTGGCATCACCGTGTCTCACCATGTCCTTAAAGACAAGAAAATGGGGGTCGTCATACTAATGCTCTCTGATGCGCTCATGCAAAGAAGGCCGAAAGACCGTGCAAGCTAGAACACAACTGGGCTCCGAAACTTCTAACCTCACAAACTAATTGGCCAAAGCCTGAACATCTTATGCTAGCGGCCTCTCACTAACTGGAATATACGCAAGGCTACCCATGCTCACAACCTTTCTATTCAAGGTATCGGCCACCACATTGGCCTTACCAGGATGATACAAAATGGTGATATCACAGTCTTTCAACAACTCCAACCATCTCCTCTACCTCAGGTTGAGATCCTTTTGCTTGAACAAATATTGTACACTCCGATGATCCGTGAACATCTCACATGACACGACGTAGAGCTAATGCCTCCAAATATTCAATGCATGAACAATGGTTGCCCACTCTAAGTCATGAACAGGGTAGTTCTACTCATGAACCTTCAGCTGCCGCGACGCGTATGCATTCACCTTGCCATCCTGCATCAATACTGCACCTAGACCAATATGCAATACATCGCAATACACCGTGTAGGATCCTAAACCTATGGGCAACTCCAATATTGGCATTGTAGTCAAGGCAGTCTTGAGCGTCTGAAAGCTCAACTCACACTCATCCGACCACATGAATGGAGCACCTTTCTGGGTCAATCTAGCTAATGGGGCTGCTATGGATGAAAACCCCTCCACGAACTGACGATAATAACCCTCCAATCCGAGGAAACTCCGAATCTCTATAGCAAAAGTAGGTATAGGCCAATTTTGAGCTCAATCTTCATAAGGTCCACTTTTATGCCCTCGTTCGATACAACATGCCCCAAAAAGGCAACCTACTCTAACCAAAACTCACACTTTGAAAACTTGTCATATAACTTACTATCTCTCAGAGTCTAAAGTATCCAAAGATGTTGCTCATGCTCCTCCCGACTGCAGGAGTAGATCAAGATATCTTCAATGAATACAAACACGAAAGAATCCAAATAGGGCCTGAATACCCGGTTCATCAAATGCATAAATGTTGTTGGGGCATTTATCAACCCAAATAACATCACTAGGAACTCATAATGCCCATTAAGAGTCCGAAAAGACATCTTAGGGGCATCTGATGCTCTAATCTTCAACTTATGGTAGCCAGACCTCAAATAAATCTTTGGAAACACTTTGGCACCTTGAAGCTGATCAAATAGTCATCAATCCTTGGCAACGGATACATGTTCTTGATAATGGCTTTGTTCAACTGCCGATAGTCTAATGCACATCCTCCTTGAACCATCTTTCTTCTTCACGAACAACATGGACGCACCATAAGGCGAGACACTAGGTCTAATGAATCCCTTATCAAGCAAATATTACAAATGCTCCTTCAATTCCTTCAACTCAGGCAGGCCATACGATATGGTGGAATAGAAATGGGATGAGTGCTTGGAGCCAAATCTATATAAAAGTCAATATCACTATCGGGTGGAATCCCCGCCAGGTCAGTAGGAAACATCTCTGGAAACTCACGCACAACAGGTACCAAATCCATGGAAGCAACCTCCGTACTCAAATTACGAACATAGGCCAAATATGCTAGACATCCTTTCTTGACCATATGTCGAGCCTTCACATAAGATATAACCCTACTGGTAGAATGGCCAGGAGTCCCTCTCCACTATAATCGAGGCAACCCCGGCATGGCTAAGGTCATCGTCTTGGCATGACAATCCAATATAGCATATTAAGGTGACGGCCAATCCATACCCAAAATAACATCAAAGTCTACCATATCAAGAAGTACGAAATCTACACTAGTCTTAAGACTCCCATTAGTAATCACACACGACCGATACACACGGTCTACAACAATAGAATCTCCCACCGGCGTGGACACATACACAGGAGCACTCAAAGAATCACGAGGCACAACTAGATATGAAATAAAATAGGATGACACATAGGAATAAGTAGAGCCCCGATCAAATAGAACTGAAGCAACTCTATGGCAATATGGAACAATAGCTGTGATAACGGCGTTAGATGACTTGGCCTCAAGTCTAGCTAGGAATGCATAAAACCGGGGCTGGGCCCTACCACCCTGGCCTCCGTCTCTCGAATGGCCTCTAGCTGGCTGGCCTCCACCTCTAACGGCCTAACCTCCACCTCTAACGGCCAGACCTCTACCTCTTGCAGCTTGACACCTGCCCTTAGCTGGCTGAGTGGGCAGTGAAGCAACTGGTGCTGGAACTATGGCATGAGAACTCTACTGTGCATATTGCTCAACAATCTCGGACAAAACCTCCTGATGTGAACCCCCACACTCAAAACACCCATCATGTTGTTGTGGTTGCTAAAGCTGAAACTGACCCGAACGGGCAGGATAACCACGGTGGTAGCTCTAGATCAGAGCTGTACTAATCGGAGGATGGTGCGGTATAGGCCGGCTGCCCATAATGAGATACATAAGGACCACCACTTCCCGTAGCACTACAAGATGCCTGAAACGCTGGCTAAAACTGCCTAGGAGGATGGCCTCTACCAAAAGTACTCTTGCATCTAGATGAAGCACCATTGAAACTACCGGAATGACGAGGACTTTTATCATACACCGGCCCCTTCTCCTAACCACCCATCTCGATCCGGCTAGCAATATCTATGGCCCTATGGAAAGAAATATCATCTCCAATCTCCTTGGCTATCTGTAGCTTGATACTGAAAGTGAGCCTATCAATGAATCACCTCACTCTCTCCCTCTTAGTTGGGAGTAAAAAAATGGCATGGCAAGGTAGGTCCACAAATCGAGTCTCATACTGGGTAACAATCATACTACCCTACTGAAGACTCTCAAACTGCCTACAGTAATCCTCTCTCAGAGTGAAAGGAATGAACTTCTCCAGAAATAGCTGTGAAAATCGATCCTAAGTAAGTGCAGGCGAATGAGCTAGTCTAGTTAACATATAGTCTCTCCACCATCTCTGGCAGAACCGGTCATCTAGAACACCACAAAGTTGACCTATTGGTCTCAACAATACCCATGTTGCACAATACCTCATGGCAACGGTCCAAGTATTCATGTGGGTCCTTAGAAGGTGCACCACTAAAATGAACAGGGAAGAACTTGGTAAACTTATCCAGCCTCAACAAGGACTTAGAAGACATAGCGGGCCTATCACCAGCCTGTGCCGCAACAACTGGCTGAACCACCCCACTTGGCTGGGCTGCTGGAGTCTGATATAGGGGAGCCACCTGCTCCGGGGTGTGAGTACAGGGAGCCTGTGCTCCTCCCCAATCCTGAGAGGCGGCTGGTGCCACTGAAAATGCACCGGTCTGGGCCACACTCTCCATAAGGCTCTCCAAGCAGACTAGAGCGTCCTGAAGCACTACAGTGGTTATGAACCCCTCCGGGACCTAAGCTGGTCCGACGTGTACGGTCTGAGCTGGGGCTCCTCCTCATGATCCACCTGAGGCTCCACTGTGGGTGCTGCTACCTTGCTCTAGGCTGAGCTTTTTCTCTGCCTCGGACTCTAGCTCGACCTCAGCCTCGGCCTTTGCCCCCGGTAGTAGCTGCCACAGAGGGGCTCCGGCTCCTGTCCGGGTGCAGATGGTATGCGTTTTCTCGCCATCTGCGAGAGAACAAGAATAGAATGATTCAATCATCAACGATAGAATAAAATCGCACGATAGAGAAGGAAAGAAGTGAAATTATCCCTAAATCCTATAGCCTTTGGAAGATAAGTACAAACGTCTCCATACCGATCCTCCAAACTCTACTAAGCTTGCTCATGACTCGTGAGACCTAGGCAACCTAGTACTCTAATATCAATTTGTCACGAGCCGAAATTCCCACCCTCGAGACCATGATGGCGTCTAATATTTCAGTTGCAAAGCAAGCCAACGTTAGATATAGTTATTAACCATTTTTAACACTTCAAGTTAAATGAAACCAATAAGCTTAGTAAACTGAAATAGAGTAAATAAATTAATAAATGGCGATATCCAATTACAATCCCAAAACTGGTGTCACGAATACACGAGCATCTAGAGTACTACAAATAATAGTCTGAATAAAAGCATAAATGTCTGAATCGAAATAAACATCTAAGGTAAGGTGGAAGGGGACTTCATGGCTGTGAATGCTGTGCAGCTATACCTCAAGTCTCCATCAAGATCAGGATCCGAACAACAACTGGATGCCGCTAGGACCCACTCCAAAATCTGCGCAAGAAGTGCAAAGTGCAGTATGAGTACAACGGACCCCATGTACTCTGTAAGTGTCGAGCCTAACCTCGGCGAAGTAGTGACCTGGCTAAGACAAGTCACTTAAAATAGGCATGTAGGCAGAATAATAATTATAACAGGGAAGGAAAATAGGAAATGAAAATAAGGCCGTTATATTAATGAAAAAGAACTTAATCCTTGCAATCAGAGATTCCAGAATAACCGATCTCATAATTTCATGTAACAATGTTGTAAACCAACACAATAACAAAAACGAATATAACATACACAATCTGTTCTGGTGCTCAACCCGATCCTACTATACACACACAATCCTCCCTTATTTCACCATAGCATCATTTTTCAATATCAAGAATCACATATAAAATGCGTTGCGGCATGCAACCCGATCCCACCATATCATCATAATCAATGTTAGAATCCTCCCTTATCTCACCATGTCATAACTTATCAATATCAAGTATTACATACGCAACCATTGTGACGCACAACCCGATACCACCATATAATCATAATCAATGTCATAATCCTCCATTATCTCACCATGTCATAACATATCAATATCAAGTATTACGTACGCAACCGTGTAGACGTGCAACCCGATCCTACCATATCATTATAATCAATATTAAAATCCTCCCTTATTCCACCATATCATAATTGTTGCGGCGTGCAACCCAATCCATAAACATTGTTAATAAAAGCAATCAATTCAATAGCTCAATTTACAAGAATCTCAACAATTAAGGAATATGAAAGCAAAGCAATAAAGGAACCACGTACTAATCAAAGGAATGCTACAAATAATACAAAAGCAACAAGACAAGCCTAGTACGTGCCAGTTAAAGTGTGCAAGTAAAACAATTAAGGCAAGTAGCAATTAATCATGGAGTCATGGAAGGAACGAATAGTTCAATACAAGAATAATTAGTGACAAGTAACAAATTACCACATAAAAAGCAATTAAAGCATGTAACAGTTAGGGCATGGAGTGAGATAATTCATGAAATGCGAGAAGGCATGGAAACAGTTATTTTGATGGCGTATATACACTCGCACCTCGCATATACGCCATTTCACACATAATTCACATGACATATAGTTCAAGGTTTCCTAATTCCCTCAAATCAAGGTTAGACCAAACACTTACCTCGCTCTACAACCAAATCAAAGCTCAACCGGGGCATTTCCTCTAAAAATTCGCCTCCAAACCAATCGAGTCTAACCAAAATCGACTTAATATCATCAAACAATGCTAGGGAAATAAATGACAATAGATAAAGCAAAGATCTTTACACTTTTCCCAAAAAGTCAACAAAAATCAACCCCGAGCTCGCTTGTACAAAACCCGAGATTTTGACAAAAATCCAATTACCCATTCACCCTCAAGCCCAATTATGTGATTAGTTTCGAAATCTAACCTCAATTTGAGGTCTAAATCTCAATTTTACAAAAATCCCCAATTCTACCCAAATCTTTAATTTCTACCATAAAAGAACACAGATTAAAGGTTAGAAGTTCATGGGTGTTGATGGAAATGGAATAAAACGAGTTAAAATATACTAACCTTTGAAGTGGGGATGAAAAATCGCCTCTAGGCCGAGCTCAAATATGGAGATGGTGAAAAATTAAGAAAATCCTGTCTATGGGATATTTTAAATCACCGGCGTCAGGTTTTCATCGCGTTCGTGAAGGATCTGACGCAATCATGAAGCACCGCGGCCCAACTAGCCTTCGTGATCGTGAGATGTTCTACGCGTTGGGATCTTCCCGCCTGGCCTTTGCGTTTGTGACCCTTTGATCGCGTTCGCGTAGATCACACAGTTGATCCCCTCCCAAGTCCATACTTATCGTGTTCGCGTAGTATTTATCGCGTTCGAAAAGGGTTATCCCACCACTGCTTCGCGTTCGCGACCTTAACCTCGCGTTCGCATAGAGGAAATCCCACCCCAGCCCAAGTTACTCTTCGTGATCACGGGAGCGGCTTCGCGAGCCTGAAGAACAAAGCACCAAACACCAGAATCTCTGAAACCAGCAATACTCCTAAGTTCAAAATCAATCTGTAGCCTATCCTGAACTCACCCGAGCCCCTCAGGCTCCAAACCAAACATGCACCCAAGTGTAATAACATCATGCGAACTGGCTTGCATGATCAAAACACCAAAATAACACCTAGAACTACGAATCAGACATCAAAATGTATGAAATTTTCAAAGAAACTTAAATACTTTCAAATTTTACAACCGGACGTCTGAATCACGTCAAATCAACTATGTTTTGCACCAAATTTTGCAGACAAGTCATAAATAGTGAAATGAACCTATATCAAGTTCCGAAACCAAAATCCGAACCCGGTAGCAACAAAGTTAACCTACGGTCAAATGTAGGAATTTTTTAAGCCTTTAATTTACTAGTTTTCAACAAATCATGTTAAATCAAGTTAGGGACTTCGGAATTTGATTCCGTACATATTCTCAAGTCCCAAGTCACGATACGGACCCACCGGGACAATCAAAACACTGATCCGAGTCTGTTTATCCAAATTGTTGACCATAGTCAACTCAAATCATTTTTGAGGTTAAAATTCACGTTTTCTTCAATTTTCACATGAAAATTTGTCAAGAAAAGCCACGGACTATGCACGCAAATCGAAAAATACTAAATGGATCTAGTCAATACAAAAATGAAAGTTAAAACTCAAAATGATCTATCAGGTCATCACATGAGTCGTGCGGTGGCGTACTGTAAAGGAATAGCTATTTTTGAGTGTTGATTTGGCCTAATTGAGGTAAGTATCTTGCCTAACTTTGTGTGGGGAAAAGTACCCCTTAGGATTGGGTTTGATTGTGCCATTTAATTTATGTGGAAGGTGAGTACATGAGGTGACGAGTGTACACACAGGCTTATATGTGGTATTTGACCGGTTTAGACTCTTAGGCTACTTATAAGCATTTAATTGAAGTTGTTATCATTTTTTGTATCTTTCGCTGTCAAGTTTAGTCTTACATGCCTTAATTGAAGTTGTTATTACATGTACTAGTTTTCATTGTCAAGGTTACTCTTATATGTATTTATTTGTAGTTGTTGTTACATGCTATTCTCTCCATTGATCTATTCTCATGCATTTAGTCATAGTTGCTATTCATGCTATCTCATTCATTGTTAAACATATGTTATATACCTTAATTGGAAGTTTTCATTTCATGGGAATACCTTCATTATTGAGTTATGAGGTTGTAGTTATGAAAGCTATTAACACTTTGTGGTTGAAGTTGTTGATTATTGGGATATATTTCCTTGTTGAGTTGTTTCTATTCATTTTGTTATTATTGCGATTCTTGTACATATTGCAGTTGAGCCGTGGGCTATGTGTTGTGGTAACATTAGCACTATTGATTTTGACAATGTTGTGGCATATGGACAGGTGTAGTGCGAGTTGATTATTGTGTTGTGAGATTGATATGCATGCGGTATAAGGGTGGGTATTGAAACGCATGTGGTGAGATAAGGTGGGATACGCGTGTTGCTAGTAGGGGAATTACTTGAAGCCACGTGGTGAGATAGGGGGGATAAAACGCGTGTAGCTATTTCGGGAAAAATATTTTTAAAATAAATGCAAGGCTCACGCGGTGATATAAGGAAGATTGAGATTGTGATTTGTGAAACGGGAACATGATGTGTGGTGCCTCGGTGTGATTTTTATTGTACATTCAAAATTGGAAAGGTTCGTTGATTTGAAATTTTCTTAAATCATTTCACTTGTATTTGTATTTGGTCATTTGTTGTTATTCTTGTATTGGAACAATTGTGACTTCTTCTGTGAGTCATGCATTCTATATGATTTATTGTGTTGCTTTAATGGGCCAATCTGTCCCTCTGTTGTTACTTGGTGAATCTATTGTCAAGATGAATTTACTTGCGTGGGGCTATTATCTTATATCATGTTGAGTTGTTGGTAACATAATGGCTTTATATAAAAGAATTTTTAATATGCTTTATTTTATGTGACTCATAAGATAGGACTCGTCATCTCACTCGGTACTTTACTATATTTAAATTGTTATCACGCTTTACTTTAAATGATTTTACATTTAGATCGTTAACTTATCCAATGTTTTACTTTATTTTAAAATGATTTATTGACTTCTAAACTAAACTCATTTTCTCATTTGCTACTCTACTTTGTATAAATTCTACTTTATTTTACTTTATTGACTTCTAAAATAAACTCATTATCTCATTTGACGCTTTACTTTATTCAAAATTTTTATTTTGCCATATTTTATTTAAATAAATTTCTCGAACATTTATTTGGCAATTGATAGGGATACAATGTACATGGTAGCACGTGGACTTTACCGTGCGAAGGTGATTGATGATGTGGGCACGAGGTGCCACGTGTGTAAGATTCAGGATTGTGGCAGTTGATATTTGATTACGAGGTGTGGTGCCCCGAGGTAACTCTTGTTGTAAGTCATGTGTTAGGAACTATTTGATTACGTGAATTTCATTTGTTTCCATAATTGAGTTCATTCATGTTTTATCTATGTTCTTATTATGTTGTTGTTGTATTACCCGTTTGCTTCTTGTTGTCATTTGTGTTTCTATAGTTCCATTGCTGGTTTTATATCAATAATCTTTTTGTTGTTAGCCTTACATTGATATTCTTTCCATTGCTAGATTTATGTTAAATATCTTGCAAACGTTTTATGTCTAGTGAGTGTCTTGACTTACCTCGTTACCACTCCACCGAGGTTAGTCTTGATACTTACTGGATACCACTGTGGTGTACTCATGCTACGCTTTTGTACATTTTTGTGTATATCCAGGTACTTCGGACCGTGTTGGTTTTGAGAGTTATGTCTGTGCAGCTGGATACATCAAGGTATACTTTCTTTGACTCTCGCAGACCTCGGATTCATCTCCTAATATTATCTTTACTATTGTTTTTCTTCATTTCAAAGCAGCATTGTACTTAGAGATTCTAGTGTATTTCAGTAGAGCTTGTGACTCTGTACTGCCTGTTCTTAATTTTAGTTACATTATTTCCCTTATCAGTTTAATTTTTATATAGTTGAATTAGTTTTTTCTATTAGATCTCTTCATGTATTGGGCTTACCTAGTCATAGAGAGTAGATGCCATTACGATTCCTAAGGCGGGATTTTGGGGTCGTGACAGTGCAAAATACTACATTTTATTATTTTTGAGTAGGATCGGCCTCGGGGGTTAATGGTAATAGAGATTTTGTCTGAATCTCATATTTCGACCAAGCAGGCCCGGGGTTCACTTCTGTTGACTCAAAATGGAACCTTTTTCATTCGTGGGTAGTTTCTAAATCTTATTTTGAATTGTTTGAATAGTAATTGGCTAGATTTGGTTGGTTTAGAGGCTTGTTCGAAAGGAAAATCCATGGTTGATTATTGACTTGGTTGCGGAAAAATGTAAGTATCGTGGTTAACCTTGACTTGAGGGAATTAGGATTTGATTGGTCTATTTACTACTTGATTTATGAGCGGGGACGGCGTATATGCAAGGTGACGAGTGTATATACATTATCATGACTTAAGCATGTCTAGCGGGCTTCTTAGTTGTTTGTCTTCAATTACTTTATGCCTTCATTTATTCCATGTTACTGCATGTTAAATGCTTTAATTGTTACTTTTCCTCGCTTGTTAAATTCATGTTTTGTTCGTTACATGCCTTAATTTTCTATATGTTTCCACGTATCCGTGTACTTTTTTTTTTTTTATCTCCTTTACTTGCCCTATGTTTTGTATGTTGTTAGATAGTCTCTTTTATCTGTCTTATGCTTTTATTTGTTTAATTCCCTTATTGCATTTTATGGTAAAATATGTCGTAGTTGGTTATAGTTTTGTACATATATGTTATATATTTAGGATCAGGTTACATGCCATAACAAATATTGGAATGATGTTTGGATCGGGTTGTACGCTGCAACAGATATTGCAATTATATTTAGGATTGGGTTGCATGCCGCAATGGATATTGATATGTTATATGGGATCAGGTTGCACGCTGCAACAGTATTTGTATTGTTATGATATGTGTTGATCAGGTTGCGCCCCCCAACGGAGAATATATATTATGATTATTCTTGACTGTTGGTTCTGTATTCGTGTTGTGTTGTGAAGTTGAGCATACATGATATTCTGGGGCTTTCTGGAGCAACCGATTTTCATGTTAATTCCTTCTTCTCTATTATGCTATTCTTGTCATTTATACTCGTACAGGTTTATAGTGAGTGTCTTGTTATAGTCTCATCACTACTTCGTCGAGGTTAGGCTCGGTAGATACAGAGTACATGGGATCAATTTTACTCATACTATACTTATACACTTCTTGTGTAGATTCTAGTATTGGTCCCAGCGGAGTTTATGGAGGCTTGCTCGGACTATAATTACTCAGAGACTTGAGGTAGAGCTGCATGGTGATTGTTGATACCCAATTTTGCCCTGTGTATTTATAAATGTCATGCATACTACCAAAATATCATATTTGCATTATTACCTAATTTACAAGGTTCATATAAGTATTTTGCATAATTTTAAAGCTTTAAAATTGATTTTCTTGCATTTTAATTACTTGAATATGTATTAATTACCCATTTAAATCATTTTGTGAGGACTTAATCATCCAAATTTAGTATTTGCACCCACATATAAATTTCATAATATTTTACTTTGTTATATATTATTATATTTGTATTTTAAGGCTGTTTTACATAGCTTGCAACAATAGCCTATATTCTATACATAATTGTATTTGTTATATTACTTATACTAAAATAGCATTTCTTATATTACTATAATGTTAAGTTGTTATTTTCAAGCATTTTACTACACATCTTATTATTTATTGGCCGTATTTTTTAATTTATTTTTTAATGAATTTCGTGTATTTAAATTGTAGCTCAATTCTAAGCCAATTTTGTTTTGGACCAAAATCTGGTCCAAACCAAGCTAGCCCAATTACCCCAAGCCCAAACCAGACAACCCTTTTAGCCAACCCGGTCGCGACCCGTTTATGACCCGCCCCATCTCCTTTTTAATCTTGGTCATTGATCTTAGAGATCAACGACCCACAAACCATCCCCCCATTTTATCCACCAAACCCTTAACCCTAAAGAACATTCCCAAATAGGGTACGATTATATGCCCAAATACTGCAAGAGCTGCAAGAAGCAAGGACACAATGAAGATGAATGTTGGGTTATTAATCCACACCTAAGGTAGTGGGAAGATAATAAGAATAAAGATAAGGAGATTGTCGGCACTGCTGCAAATGAAACAAAGGTCCTTACAAGTGGTAAGGTGGTCGGCAGAATCATTAATAATCAGGAGAAGCAGGAATGGATACAAGCAAGGAAAAATAGGCATCAAAGGGACAATAGAGGCCATATTATAAATGCATCAAAGGAAAATGAAAAATTAACTGCCAAGGTGAACGGTACCAAGAAGCATCAGAAATCGACTACTGAAGTTGAGGAGGCATCTGGTTTAAATGCTGACAAACCTATTGTAAATAGCAATATGTTTGCCCTACTGGATTTCCAAGAAAATGATGCTATTGAAAACAATAATTTGATTGTGAGTGATGAAAATGCTGCTCGAACTGACAGTGTAGTAGCCACAACAGTAGCTGAATCTGGAAAGAAAGAAAAGACTTATAAAAGGAAAGAACAAGAAAGTACTGCACATTGGGTGCAAAGAAGTTTCAGGCCAATCTTGGTATATACTAACACTTCTTGCCAGGAAATACCTTCACAAGACTCGAGTAGAGCGACAACTAGCTAACAATGCAGATCAAATGACATTGTTAGTACAGTTAGAAGTGGAGGAAATCAGTTAGCAGATCAAATGCAAGATGACAATGGGGAACGACAAATGTCTGAAGAGATATCAAGTGACTAGGAGGCTGATGACGAGGCAGTAGCAGAAAGCCCATCGAACACAAGGACCAATCAAGGACACCTCGATGCCACCAGATCTCTGGATCAAATTAAGTTTCAATCGAATTCAAAATCGGTCGAGACCATGTCAAGCAAGCAAACTCATTTTGGAATTGACATCTCTGATGATCAACTTGAACATCCATCGACGCCATCATTGCTTGTGAACAAATCAGGAAATCGAGCACACTCCAATAAGGACATCCAGCAAGGAGTAACGGAACAGCAAAATGAAGTTACACAAAAATCAAGAGCAGTTATAGCAACAGTTGATGGAGTCCCAGCACATCTTCAAGATTCAGCTGAGGTTGGTTCCATGGATAATAGTATTGCCACAAGTTCAAATGCAACAGCAACACAAAAGGGAATCTTGACCATTCATTCGACAGAGTTGCAGTTGGCTGGAGAGACGAGCAGGGAAAAAGCTATGCAACTGCAAATTAAATTACCATTGAAGAGTCCACTGCAAACACTCCATGATATTGTTACCCATAATGTTGAACCAATTGATAACCATTGCATACAAAGTCATCAGATGGAGGAAGAAGGAGAAGATGAATCAATTGCCGCGAATTTTAAGCAGATGGCAAGGGAGGCCGATTTATCCCCCAGCATCTAGCCTTAAAGCAATGAAGACGAACAAGAAATCACAACACAAAGAGCAATCTCAACCTATAAGAATTCTGCCCAAGAGGGCAGCCTCGCATAATAAATGATGATGAAGGTCCTGATATGGAACATTAGGTCTGTCAATACAGAGCAGGCCTTCCCAAGAGTGATCAATATGCATCGCGAACAAGATTTTGCTGTTATTGCGCTGATGGAACCATTCCAAAAAGCTGGATATATTCAAAGGTATAAGAACAGATTGCACATGGAGGATGCCTATTCAAACATAAATGGGAAGATTTGGTTGTTTTTAAATGCATACCTTGAGTGGGAACTGGTGATGGACACGGAACAGCAGGTAACAATTAAGCTACTGCATTGTGACTGTGATAAGCAAATCATCATGACGTTTGTCTACGCAAAATGTAACGCATTGGAGAGATTGGAACTATGGGACAATCTGTACTACTTAGCCAGTGATATGGACAGTCCTTGGATGGTTGGCGGAGATTTCAATGTTCTTTTAAATGAAGATGAAAAGATAGGTGGACGACCAGTTTTGCCACCAGAGTATGAGGACTTTGCATTCTGTATTAATTCGTGTGGATTGTTCGATCAAGGATATAAAGGAAGTCCATTTACATGGTAGAATGGGAGGCCAAACTCGGAGTGCATCTTTAAAAGAATAGATAGAATTGTAGTTAACTCTGAATTCCAGAATATGTTCCCAACTGTAGACATCGAGCACTTAATTAGAACTGGTTCTGACCATGCTCCATTACTCATGATTTGTGGTGAACAAGCAGCAACATTTGTAAACCCTTTCAGATTTTTAAACTTTTGGACTAAAAATGAAAGTTTTATGGATGTCATTCGAGAGAATTGGTCAGCTGATTTCATAGGCGACCCATATCTCATTTTTAAGCATAAGCTTAAAAAAAGGGCGCTTTTTCAAAGTGGAGCAGAGAGACTTTGGAGATATATTCAAGCAGTTGGCAATACTTGAAGACATTGTGAAGGTGAAGGAGATGATGTTTGAGGAAGATCCATCGAGAGAAAACAGAATGGTCCTTCAAAGAGCCCAAGCAGAACTCAAGAGATATTTATCAATCGAGGAACAATACTGGAAACAGAAGGTTGGAATGACATGGTTCGAGGAAGGCGACAGAAATACAAGATTCTTCCACAATCTTGTAAATGGTAAAAGGCAGAAGCTACAACTAAAAAGGATTCAAATCGAAAATGGAGATTGGCTAGATGGTCAGGAACAGTTATCGAAGGCAGCAGTTGATTTTTTCCAAAAACAATTTACAAATGAAGTAGAACCAACAGATTATTCTATGCTCGAAAATGTACCATCGATGGTATCACTGGAACAGAACTTGGAATACTGTAGATATCCGACGATGGAGGAAGTAAAAGCTGCTGTGTTTGAGCTAGGTAATGAGAGTGCCAGTGGACCAGATGGTTTCACAGGACTCTTTTATCAGGTATGTTGGGAGATTATTAAGTTCGACATACACAGCATGGTTCTTCACTTTTTTGGAGGTGCACCTTTGCCTAAATCGATTACTCATAAACATTCTCTGATCTAAGGCCTATTAGTTTGAGTAACTTCATTAACAAAGTCATATCAAGAGTTATTCATGATCGACTAGAAGGCTTCCTTAATAGCTACATATCACACAATCAATCTGGATTTCTAAAAGGCAGGAGTATTTTTGAAAATATTCTACTCACACAGGAGATTGTCACTGATATAAGGAAGAGAGGAAAGCGTGCAAACGTAGTGATTAAGCTCGATATGGCAAAGGCGTATGATAGAGTTTCTTGGAAATACTTGATGCACGTTTTGAGAAGGATGGGCTTTGCCGAGCATTTCATAAGTATGGTTTGGAACTTACTGTAAATTAACTGGTACTCCGTGTTGGTCAATGGACAATCCACAGGCTTATTTAAATCGAGTAGGGGGTTAAAGCAAGGAGATCCTTTATCTCCAGCCTTATTCATTCTCTCTGCTGAGGTACTGTCGAGGTCACTTAATAAGCTATTTGACGATAGATCTTTTGTGGGATTTGGAATGCCAAAGTGGTCAGATCTTTTGAACCATTTGGCATATGCTGACGACACCATTATTTTTGCATCTGCGCATACACCATCAATGCATAAAATAATGGATGTATTAGCACGATATGAGAGGGTCTCTTGACAGCAGATCAATAAAGGAAAAAGCTCTTTCTTCATGCATCACAATGCATCAAATGTACATGTTCGAGCAGTGGAACAAATTACTGGATTTTCTAGAGGCCAATTTCCATTCAAGTACTTGGGATGTCCAATTTTTTACAGCAGGAGAAGAAAGGAGTATTACAATGAACTTATTAAAAACATTAAGAATAAGGTGCATTCTTGGAAGGGCAAGCTTTATCATTTGGAGGAAAGGCGACACTAATTACGAGTGTACTTCAAAGCATGCCAGTACACATGCTTTCTGTGATCGATCCTCCAAATAATGTTATGGAGCACTTGCACAAAATGTTCGCAAGATTTTTCTGGAGCAACAATGAAGAAGGAAGAAGCGGACATTGGGCATCATGGCAAAATTTGTGCTTGCCTAAGGAGGAAGGAGGACTGGGATTTAGGTTGTTGCAGGATGTGTCAAAGGCATTATTTGCCAAGTTGTGGTGGAAGTTTAGAACTACAAAAACATTGTGGTCTAACTTCATGTGGAACAAATACTGTAAGAAGGAATCACCAACAGTTGTTCGATTTTCACAAGGTTCGCATGTTTGGAAACAAATGTTGAAAGCAAGAGACAATGTAGATCATGAGATTCTATGGGAATTAAACAGTGGTGAAACAAGTATATGGAATGACAATTGGACAGGATTAGGGCCATTGTACCATGTTGTTCCTGAAGAATTTCATGTACAAGAAGGCTATCAAGATGTTTGCGAACTGCAAGACCGAGGAAATTAGAACAACCGACTGTTGGAGCAGTTATTTCCTGAAGACATTTCCACACATGTGAAAGAAAATGTGGATTACCATGAAGTAAATACAAGCTGGGATACGCCTTACTGGACACCCACACCATCTGGGAGATTTACAGTTACATCTGCTTGGCATATCTTGAGGCATCGAGCAGACAAAAACAGAGAACAGGGATTAATTTGGACCAAAGGACTGCCATTTAAGATATCCTTTTTCCTTTGGAGATTATGGAGGCACAAAATACCTACGGATGATCTATGGAGGAGGCAAGGATACATAGTTACCTCGAGATGTTGGTGTTGTCAAACTCCTCAAGAAGAAACAATTGAACATATCTTTTTGACGAGTCCTACAGCTACAGAGGTATGGAAACAATTCATGACATCTGCAGGAATTATTGAGCCTATAGTACAATTGAAACAAGTGATCAGATGCTGGTGGAGTGCAAAGATCTGCTCGAAATTGAGACCTCTATTTCAAGCAGCTCCAGCCATTATTACATGGGAGTTATGGAAGAAAAGAAACAAGGGAAAGTATGGAGGAAATGTGTCAACTAACAGGGTCATATATGAAGTGAACAAGACATTGCATTACTTAGCAAGGAAAAAATATCCGTGGCTATCCAATATTCCTCTCTTATGGCCAGAAATGATCCAATTCCTTGAGGCCTATAAACCAGTCGTGATTACGAAGAGAATAGTTTGGAAGTATCCTCTCCAAGGGTGGTATAAATGCAACACGGATGGGCCCTCAAAGGGTAATCCTGGACATAGTTCCATTGCTTTTTGCGTTAGGAATGACAATGGAGATTTTGTATATGTAGAGGCACTGGCCATCGGAGAAACCAATAACATAGTGTCTGAAGCAAAAGCAATACTGCAGGGATTACAATATTGTGTCGAGCATGAGTTGCATCCTCTAATATTAGAGACTGATTCTATGGTATTGAAGAAAGTGATCGAAGGGGAATGGGGTACACCATGGGCAATCAGCACAGAAGTGAAGAAGATTAAGGACATCAGGGATCATTTTAATGTCGTAATGCAACATGTATTCAGAGAACGCAATGCAGTAGCAGATTTTTTAGCTAACTTGGTGTTCTCTTTTGCAGGTACTCTAAAGTTCTACTCATTCAATGAATTACCAAGTGAAGGAAGGAAGCTCGTCAATTTAGATAAATCGCAAACACCTAATCTAAGGATTAGGATTGCCAAAAGAAGAGCTCCAGATTAATGGTGATTTTCCGATCTGTCAAACAATGGCTTTGCTGGACTATATTCTGTACATTAATAGAAAACTTTCCAGTGGTATTAGTGCGTCATCGCGCTCATTCTGGAGGTCAGATATTAGTGTATAGAAGGTATAATACAGCAAAGTTTTGCTTAAGATATCGTCAAGAGCAAGGAATAATTAATCCGAGGTCGAACAATGACTTTGTTCGAGGTGGACAGCAGTCAGCTACAGGGGTTCGAAGTTGTAAGCTGAAAGTCGAACAACTGGTTTTGAAATCAAGCTATTCAATCGAGAGTTCATTTCGAAATATGATCTACCAGCTGGATCGTGACAAGGAATAATCGAAGAAGTGTTTTCTGAGATTGACACCAGCAATCGACACCAAGTTTTCGAGGGAAGTTCCAGCAATCGAGACCATCACTCAAATACAGAACAGCAGCTTGCTTCCATCAAAATACATGATCGAAATCATTCTACTTCAACTCAATCGAAAGGAAATAATCAACATCAGTCTTCGAAGGGAGATGATCGACATCAGACTACTTTGACAAAATCAAAGAAGAAGACCCCCAGATTAGCTGAAATATGGCCTATATGCAGAGTAATTCATAGAATGTTAGAGCATTTTCCAGTGGTATCAACATATACACATGTTCATTCTGGAGATGTGATAACATTCTATGACAAAAGTATTATAGGTCACTGGAATCAAATGTCAACAGCAGCTAGCATACCCCTCGATTATGGATCTGAATTGTATTGTCACTCGTGCTGCGAACATATGGAGAACTGCTCTACCATCATGATTGAGCACATTCAAGGAGACAACTATTCTACAGGAATCATAAACCTGGACAAGCAACAAACACCAAAAGAATCGCAAAAACAAAACATCCCGATAAATGTTGTAATCTCACTGAAGGATAGTCGAAACTCACTGAAGGACAATTGCAACTGGATGAACAGCCAAGGCAGACAATTTCATATAGTATTAGAACACTTTCCAATGGTATTAGCATGTTCACATGCTCATTCTGGAAGTGTACCAATGCTATATGAAAAATGTACTGTTGGAAATTGTGATACTACAATACTGTTAGATCGATTGTTACTAAGCTTCGACAAAGCAGTTCCTACTGCAATTGAAGGACAATCGAAATACCATTTGTGCTGCAAACATACAGAGAACCTCTTTACCACCATGATTGAGCACATTTCAAGGAGACAAATATTCCACAAGTTCGACACAAAGAATCAAATGCCAGCAGCATCGATCACACTCTGTTCGACTCGAAGGCAAATATTGGAGGACTTTCTACATGATCGACGTCGAAAAACATTACAGTTTTGAGGTCGAGAAGGAGATACTCTACTGATTGACATCGAGAATCATGAATGAGAACAGATCACAGGTTGGGATCGAGAACAATTCAATGCTTTTAGGGAACCACCAAATGCAGCAAGAAAATGCTGGAAAGTGGCCTATGGGCAGACAACTCCATATAGTATTAGAACATTTCCTAGTGGTATTAGCATGTTCACATGCTCATTCTGGAATTGTACTAATGCTATATGAAGACTGCACTATAGGAATGATATTGCAACACCAACAGATCATCTTCTACTGAGCTTCGACAATGCAGCTTCTACTGCAACTGGAAAACAGTCACTGCCAATTTTAGTTCACAATCTACCAGTGGTACTGTACAATAGCAGTCACGCTGCTAATTTTACTGTCGATGTGTCATTGAACAAACCAAGGTCGATACATCACGCAGTAATATTACAACAGCAGATTTTGACAGTGTAAGAGGGAGGCCAAAATCACTATCGCAATTAACAAGCCAAAGTAATGAACCAATGATGCAATGTGAAGGACACTGTAGATTCACGTCTGCCAATCCTTTGAATGCAAAACTTGGCGCCTGAAGAGAGCAATAGAGATGCTACATCTATGTTTTGCAATTGGGGGGGAATATGCAAGCCTTCACGGATTGAAAGTTTGTTTTGATATGCTTTATAATAAATAGTTTTGCTATATTAGTACATCTAGAATTAGACGCATATTTTAAATTAGGAACATTTTGTAAACTTTGTATTTCCTTTATTTTAATATATATAACCTCTAGGCAATGTGCTTAGAGGTAGTTGATTAAAAAAAAAAAGAGGTAAGGTTCCATACCCTAGTCCTCAATTTCGAGTTTGGGGTAGAAGACGTGTAATGAGGAGTGTAATTCTTAGGTGTTGGGGTGTTATCTATGCATGCATGCACCAACAAAGTTGTAGGAAGGTTGTTGAGCTAAAAAAAGGGTAGATATTGGGTTGGGGATGAAGGAATCCACCATAGGAAGACTTTGAAACCTTAATGCACAAATGAGCTGGAACTATGAACTCCTTCCTAATTTTTGTTCAATTTTTCTATATCTCTAAATAGATCGAAGTGGCTAAGAATTTCGAAACATTGTAGTAATTTTAAAAGCTCAAGGTGAGGTATGTTGGCTAAACTCTTCTCTTAGAATTGAACCCCACAATATTCTCGTAAGTCCCAAGTTGTTCATTATGAATTGATTATTCCGAATAAGCCTTGTGTCGAAAGATATATGTTCAATATATATTCTAATGTTCTTGTTATGTTATATTCTATTTGCAAATGTGCTCGAAGCATGGGTTACATATCCAAATGTTGTATCTATAAGTCGTGATTCAAATGAAGGCTATTATGTCAAATTGTGTAAGAAATCTCAATGTGTTTAACATTCTTATTTGCTCAATATGTGGATTTAAAGTCTTGAGTAGAAATGCTCTGTTGTTGGTGATTCGTGATAATGTTTGAAAGTGAAAGAGATGAATATGAAATATGAAATACGGCCAACGTGCCAAGAATGATATTATATTTGGGGCCACTAGTGCCAATGATACTAAGAAACGTGTAAAAGATGTTGAAATGAGTTGTGAATCCTTTTAATAAATAAACGCCCTGGGAGACATGTTGGTCACCGAGGAAGGGAAGGTTGAAATAATCTAACCCCGAAACTACACGTGCCAGTGTAGGAGTGAATTGTGATTGTACCCCTTTATTGGGATGAGATTAATGTGAAGAGAATATTCCCCTTTATTGGGATGAGAAGATTGCTAGAAAAGAGTGATGTCGATCCATATGGTATTGTGGTGAGGTGGCCTAGCCGGTCGGTTCGTGATCGGACGCCATGCCGCACATATGGCGGTGATTGTGCTTGAAAATTTTATTAAGATGTTGATTGAAATTGTGATAATGATTGTGATAGTGATTGATGTCTTTGGATGAGACGGCCTAGCCGGTCGGGCCGTGATCGGACTTCGTGCTAAAATCTTGGTGGTAGATCGGTGCTAAGATCTCCCAACCTAAAATAATGAAAATTTACTTGACACTTATCTTGCTCCTAATTTGATGTTTTAGTATTGTTTGAGGCTTCCATTGATTTATCACTGTCCTTCTTTGTGTTATCATTCGTTTTAACGAGCGTGTGTTTAGTCTTACATACTAGTACTATTCCATATGTTCTTACGTCTCATCTGCCTGGAGTGCTGCATTTTTAGTGGATGCAGGTGGTTCCCAGCAGGTGGCATTGGTCATTGATAGCAGTACACCCTCTTTTCAGTAGATTTGGTGAGCTCCACTTCATTCAGGGTCGTGTATCTTTTGTCCCACGTGTATTATGTTTTGAGGTATAGCCAGGGCCTTGTTTCCGACGTTATCATAGTATTTTGTATCCGTAGAGGCTCTGTAGACACATTGTGGGTTGTATTTGGGTGTTGGGAAAGTCAAACTAGCCTTGTTGTATTTGAATCACTTGTTGCACTTTAACTATGATTGTGTATGTATTTTGAGACTATAAAATGAAGTGACTAATGGTTACGGAATTGGCATTGTTCATGGAATCCACTCAATGTTTAATTAATGATATAAATGTATCTTCTCTTTATTCATGGCCGATTTGGGTAGAAGGTATTGTAAAGGCGCTTGGCTGGGGTATCTCGGTTGAGCGCTGGTCACGCTCCCTGATGGTAGGCTATAATTTCGTATTTTAGTCGCTTATTGCACTCTAGTTTACGGCACTTTAATTGAGTTTGAGCTTTAATCACTAGTGTTTATCACTAATTGTGTGTTCTATTCCTTGTAGGAGGGATTCCGAGCTATGTAGATGTTAAAGAATGAATTCTAGTGATTTGGAGCTTTGAAGTCTGAGTAAAAGCCCAAGGGATTAAGCCGGAATCACGTTCGGGGGTCGAGAACCACGTCTGAATATGAAAAAGCATGAAAAATCCGTGCACTAAAAATTTTCCACACCCCCGGCGCGTGGAGCAGCGCGTGGGGCGCCGCACCTGTGCAAATTTCTTCTCCTATCAAATTACAAGCTCTCTGAAGTTTCCCACTGCCGCCTCGCCTGGCACGTCAGTCCTATTTCGCTTAAGAAAAGGTGTTGTCGTCTAGGCCCGACCCTACTTGGTATAAATACATGTAAAAATGTTATTTTTGGGACTTTTAACACATGTAAGACCTATGGAGGCTAAGGAGGAGGTGAAGAAGCATAAGCACAAGGAATTCATCATTCGGTCATGATTCAAGACAAGAGTTTTTTTTCTTTACTTCAAGCATATTTGTGATGAATTACTCCATATCTATGGAGTAGTTCCCTTTAGGGTTTGATGGATTTGGTGTTTTGATATTTGTTTGGGGATTATAACTCTAGTTTTTATGTATTGAATCATTTTGGATGTTTATATAGTTGCATCTATATTTACTTGTTCGTGTAATCGAGAGAGGCATGACTCGTGATATCTTTGCATTACATTGTTGGTTGAGTTCATTAATTCTTCTTAGTAATTGAAAAAGGCTATTTGAATCATTGATTAAACCTAGTTAGGAGGATAATCGAAAGAGGTTCTCCTAACGACCAATCCACTACGAAGTCGTGCATATCTTCACCGAGCTTAAATTGGTTCATATTGTGAGGTTGAGACTTAATCAAGAGGGGAGTTTCTACTAAATGTTTGAACTAATAATTGAGTGAATTCGAGAGACTCACTTGAACATTAGAAGTAAATTAACTAGAGTTAAATCCCAGACATTTATCTTGCACCTATCTAATCAACCCCTATTTTCTCAAATTGATATCTTCTTTGCTTACTTTTGTTTTGATTGTCTTTTGTTAATTAGCTTTAAATTCTTAGTTAATTTTAGTTTTAATTACATAGTTTTAAACTGTTGATTATCTTGGATAGCAATCTAGCTACAAACTACGATAATACTGTTTAACTCCAATCACTGTGGATACGATATTATATTACACTATATTCGACTAGCGAGCATATTTAAGTGTGCGTTTTGCGCTCGTCAAATTTTGGCACCATTGCCGGGAATTGGCAATCAATAGTGTTTGAAATAGTTTGTAGTGCTAATTCAAGAATTTCATCTTTTTATTTTAATTTTATTCTTCCCTTTTACGGTTGGTGTTCTTTGATTGTGCGCAGGTTGCAGGCAAGAGTGGTGCATGACTCGATCTTCTGGGAAGGAATTGCTACCATACGAACTAGAAATAGAAAAACAATTGCGACGGCTAAGGAAAGAATGAAATCTCCTTGACAATATCGAGAAGGATGGGCAATCCTCAACCAAAGAAAATATGGCTGGAGATGAAGATAATGTGGATTTGGCTGCAAGAGAGGTAGCCCAACAAAGAGAAAACGTTGCACGGAATGTTGAAGAAGCAACTATTAGAGATGCACAACGCATTTATGAAGAAGAGGGGGTCACAGAATTAATCAAAATCAACCCGTAGTAGCAGAGCAATTCAGAAACATAGCTCTCGATGCTGGGAGACCACTTGGTGATTACTCTAGACCGGTCTACAACCAAGGATTTTCAAGTATCAGACCACCTCCAGTTGCAGCAAACAATTTCGAATTGAAGCAAGGGTGCTCCAAACTCTTCAAAACTGCTGTGTCTTCATAGGAAAGATGAACGAAGATCCAAACAACCATCTATTGGACTTCGAGGAGATTATGAACACCTTTCAATAAAATGGTGTTTCACAAGATGCAGTATACTTAAGGGAATTCCCCTACACACTCAAAGATGATGCGAAGCAGTGGCTTCGAAGCTTGCTCCAGGGATCAATTAGAACATGGGAGGAGATGACCAGAAAATTTCTTGATAAATGTTTCTCCTCAGTTAAAACAGGCAAGTTTAGAAGAGATTCTTCTAACTTCTTCCAGAAAGATACTGAGACTGTGTTTGAAGCATGGGAGAGGTTTAAGGAGATTGCTCGAAAGTGTCAACATAGTGGAATTGAACTCTAGATGCAACTCCAGGATTTTGGGATGGATTGACACCTGCCGCACATAGAACATTGAGTAATGCAGCTGGAGGACCGTTGATAAAGAAGACTCCAGAGGAGACAGTCAAAATTCTAAATGAGTTGTTTGAAGATGCAAACCATTGGCCTTCGGAGAGTGCTGAAAGAAGAAGATCAACTGGTGTTCACCAAGTTGATGCTAACACATCTGTGCAGGTACAACTTGATGAAATGGCAAAATAAATAAGGAAGCTGATCTTAGCTTCAATACAGAGTGAGACTCACACATCTTGTGATATATGTGGTAGATGACACCCTACTCATGAGTGTCAGGCTTCAATTGAGGAAGTGAATGCTGTAAGGAATTACAACTTTTATGCAATGGGTAAGAAGAACCTCGGTTTTTCATGGAGTTCACCTGGGGGTACTGCAAATGCATGTCAACAAAACAACCCCAAATTTCAGGGACAAGGAGCTCTAGGCTTCCAAAATCAGCAAAGGTAGAAGTTTCAGCCTCAACAGCCAATTTAGCCTAGTCTAGAGGATCTAATGAAAGCCTTCATTGTCAAGATGAGAGGTTAGATGCTCACGGGGTAGCTATCAAAGAATCGGGCACTAGGTTTCAAAATTTGGAGAGACACGTGGGACAAATAATGGCAATATTATCTAAGAGAGTCCCAGGTACTTTGCCAGCTGATACTGAGAGAATTCCCAAAGAAACAGTTAATGCTGTGACATTGAGGAGGGGGCAAGTGTTGAAAGATCCCACTCCAGTCCAAAAAGAGGTGGTACCTGAAAAAAAGTGAGGAGAAGCTGAAAGATAAAGTTGATAAGAAGAAGAAAGGCAAGAAGGGAGCTGAGAAAAAGGAGGAGGAAACTTCGAGAAGGGATGAAGCTAATGACAGCGAGCATATGCTTGCTCTACCGTTCCCCCAAAAGCTGTATCGAGAAAAGCTGGACAAACAATTTGAGAGATTTCTACATATACTGAAATAGGTTAATGTAAATTTTCCATTCACAGAAGTTCTCTCACAAATGATGGCTTATGCCAAATTCTTGAAGGAGATCCTAATAAAGAAGAGGAAGATAGAAGAGACATCAGTGGTCAAGCTCGCAGAGCATTGCAACACAATATTGCGAAACAAATTCCCACAAAAGTGTGGAGATCCAGGGAGTTTTACTATACCTTGTTCTGTAGGCTCTATTAATATTGATAAGTCTTTATGTGATTCTGGCGCATCAACTAATCTAATGCCTTTGTTTATTTACAGGAAGCTAGAGAAGGAGTTTGGAGAGATAAGGTCGGTGCCAATATCTTTGTAGTTGGCAGACTAAACGACTTTAATACCCGAGGGGATAGTGGAAGATGTTATAGTTCGGGTAGATAAGTTTGTATTTCCTGTAGATTTTATTGTAGTGAATATGGGGGAGAACAAGGAGGTCCCTCTCATCTTAAAAAGACCATTCTTCGCAACAGGTAGAGCTATCTTAGATATACACGAGAGAAGACTTATGCTTAGAGTGGGCGAGGAGACTCTAACTTTTGAGATGAATGTAGAAACAGGGGTTAAGAAGGAGAAGCCAGCTGCAAGTGTTAAGCGAAAAGTGAAGGGCTCAAAAGAGAAGGCTGCACTGAGTGAGAATGATAAGTGTGGTTGCATCCCGAGAAGGCTGAGAATAAGCTATTGGTGTGGATGTGCGCATTGGTTCAAAGGCGAGGAATGGATCCCGACTTCGACTCAGACCCCGACTAGATATTCAGGGATGTTTCCTGTACCTTATGCTTTTCAATTGTGTGTCATGGGGACATGCCACAACATAAATTGTGGGGTGGGGGATAGTTGTATGTTGTATGTATATGTGTTAGTTTACTTTTTGTTATAGTAGTTAGAGATAGAAAAATTGAAAAAAATCATAAAACTTAAAAAGATTTTCAATTTTTCCTGACGACGGAGATCATTCGACAGGTTTCTTGAGGGATTAAAGTCGAAAGAAAAAGACAAAAAGATTTTCTTTTGCAGTTAGTGTAATAATTTCTCCTTGATTTTTCTTTGTGCCGCGGTTCTTTTTCAAGAGTTTTCTTTGAACCGTGTATAGTTAGTTTTTATTTTTGTTAGGTGTAGGAAACCTTGTGCTATGATTTGAATGAAAGGCAATATCTCTTGACTCTATAATACCTTGAGAATAGTAAGTGCTTTAGTTGTGATGTTTATGCTAAATTTTTGACTCGTGTATAAGTACCTTAAATTGTATGATCTTAGCTTTGCTTAACTGCTTTGGCTAAAGTGTCTTGATAATCCGATCTTGAGTGAGTTATGTGCCATGTGTGTTTTGAGGTTTAGTGTTATTCTATGCATTGCATTTGATGTCTAGAACTTGCCCTGTGTGTTTGCAATGCGAAGTGGAAGTTTTACTTAGTCTTGAAAGAGATATAGGCGTTTCTTTGTTGAGCCAGTTATATGTGTTTACTTGCCTAATTGTTATGAATCTTAATTAACCCCTTTGAGCTTGTGATCCTGTTTCTTTGGCAACCACATTACAAGCCTTACCCATTTGTTTAGATTGATCATCTATTTGAACCATTTAACCTCTCGTGAGCACTTAAATTTGTTATGAGTTTTGTAAAAGTTGAAGTGTGGGGTCGTTGCTTTGGCTTTTGAGTGAAACTAATGAAATAAAGAGAAAAGTGCAATGTATTGAAAGAGTAAGAGCCACTTGAATTGAAAAAGGAAAAAAAAGAAGAAAAAAAGTGTTGTATTATTGTGCAATTATTCTTTGACAGTGGTAACTCTTGATGTAAATGAGTTTACAGAAGTAGGGAGTTAATGCATATTGATGTGAAGTTGGAGTATGGTTTGACATAAGTATGGGGTTTTGAATGATGAATTGTATGTATTAAAGTGCTTAGGGAGGTGTAGTCACTTTTATATCTAAATGTATCCTACTTGTCCCGCAACCTACATTACAACCAATGAAAGTCCTACTTGATCCTTGACTGAATGAGCTCAATAAGTAGAGTTAGTATACTATGGGCAAGCCTATGGTTCATCTTTTGTGGCATATGGATGTTATTTCTGAGTGTGAGTGAATTCTTTCTATCTTGAGTTCCTAATTGTTCTTAATATCTATTGTGTGAGGAGCTAATCCCTCTTGTGGTGAGGGAACTTAATTCATGAAGGAAAGGTAATGCTTAACCTCTATGTTAGAGTAAATGCGCAGGTTATAAAGAATATGTGGTGCTTTTGAGTCAAATCTTAAGGTGAAGATGTTACACTATTGTGCTTAGTCTATTTTAAATATTCTTGGTGTAATGAGTTAGGAAAGTTGTTTGAAAAAGGTCGTTTCTATATAAAGTGTAGTTTGATTGCTCGAGGATGATCAATGGTTTAAGTGTGGGGTGTTGAAGGTAGGATATAATCTCGTGTTTTAGTCGCTTATCACACTCTAGTTTACTGCACTTTAATTGAGTTTGAGCTTTAATCGCTAGTGTTTTGCTCTAATTATGTGTTTATTCCTTGTAGGAGGGATTCCGAGCTATGTAGATGTTATGGAATGACTTCGAGTGATTTGGGGCTTTGAAGTCAGAGTAAAAGCCCAAGGGATTAAGCCGGGATCGCGTTCGAAGGTCGAGAATCACGTCTGGATATCAAAAAGCAAGAAAAAATCCGTACTCTGAGAATTTTCCACACCTGCGGTGCGTGGAACAGTGCGTGGACTCTCTAAAGTTCCCACTACCGCCATGCCTGGCGCGTCGCCCCATGCAACGCGCCTGTGCTTTTTTTACAAAGACACAGTCCTATTTTGCGTAAGAAAAGGTGTTTTCGTCTAGGGCCGACCCTACTTGGTATAAATACATGGAAAAACATTATTTTTGGGACTGACTTAAGCATAAGGAATTCATCTTTCAGTACTGACTTAAGACAAGAGTTTGGATCCTTTTATGTTTTTTCTTTACTTCAAGCATATTTGTGATGAAGTACTCCATATTGTATGGAGTAGTTCCCTTTAGGGTTTGATGGATTTGGTGTTTAGATATTTGTTTGTTGATTGTAACTCTAGTTTTTATGTATTGAATCATTTTGGATGTTTTATATAGTTGCATCTATATTTACATATTCATGTAATCAAGAGAGGCATAACTTGTGATATCTTTGCATTATCTTGTTGGTTGAATTCGTTGATTCCTCTTAGTAATTGAAAGAGGCTAGTTGAATTGTTAATTAAACCTAGTTAGGAGGATAATTGAAAAAGCTTCTCCTAAAGGCCAATCCACTACGAAGTCGTGCATATCTTCACCAAGCTTAAATTGGTTCATATTGTGAGGTTGAGACTTCATCGAGAGAGGAGTTTCTACTAAACGTTTGAACTAATAATTGAGTGAATTCAAGAGACTCACTTGAGCATTAGAAGTAAATTAACTAGAGTTAAATCCCAGACATTTACCTTGCACCTATCCAATCAACCCCTATTTTCTCCCATTGATATCTTCTTTGCTTACTTTTGTTTCGATTGTTAGTCGTCAATTAGCTTTAGATTCTTAGTTAATTTTAGTTTTAATTACATAATTCTAAACTGTTGATTATCTTGGATAGAAATCTAGCTACAAACTACGACCATACTGTCTAACTCCAATCCTTGTGAATACGATACTAAATTATACTATATTCGACTAGCGAGCATATTTAAGTGTGTGTTTTGCGCTCGTCACTCCCCAAGGTCTGGGCGTGACAGACTTGGTATCAGAGCCTAAGGTTGTAATGTGTCCTAGGATGTCTTGGAGGCGTGTCTAGTAGAGTCCGTCTTATTGGTGTGTTGTCGGCCACATCTATAATTAGGAGGCTACTTGGGCATTTAGGGATAATACCTTTCTGATGTTCTAGTACATGCGATAAAGCTGATTGTAAGATTGTTCCTCCTTTAACTCATGCATTGCTCTAATTTTCAGTATATGGCGCCTATGAAGAAAGCAAAAACTGGCTAAGGAGCCAATGCCACCCCAGCTCTAATTTTCAGTGGTGGCAGTTGATCCTTTACTTGATGATGCGGGTGGGCACTCGAGGGGTGAGAATATTCCCCCAACTACTACACTGTCTAATTCCACTACACTTGATTAGATCATACCAGTTCCTGCACCTAATGTGGATGCAACGATCCCTCCAACCGATATTCCAGTTCCACCTCCAGCTCCAGCTTCCGGTCCCGATGTTTCGGAGGGGGATCTTAGGGGAGCCATACAGATGTTGGCTCAGATACTGGCTTCTCAGACCCAAAGATCAAATGTTGTGCCTGCTTCTTCAAGTTAGCTAGGGGAATCTGCTAGTTCCAGGGTGAACAAGTTTTTTCAATTAGATCCTCAAGTGTTCACAGGTACTAATCCCGAGGAGAAACCCTATGACTTCATTGATGAGGTGAACAGGACTCTTCGAGTTATGCGTGCTACTGAGACAGAAGCAGTGGAGTTGGCTTCCTACCGCCTAAAAGAGGTGGCATATTCTAGGTTTGAATTGTGGGAGGAGTCCTGTGAGGAGGGGAGCCCTCCGGCGAGGTGGAATGAGTTCACTGATGGTTTCATTGATCATTTCTTGCCTGCCGAGACTAAGGCAGCCCGTGCCATTGAGTTTGAGACCTTAAGGCAAGCTAGCCTAAGTGTGTGGGAGTACTACATAAAATGCGTGTGCCTGTCCAAGTATGATGTATTCATGCTGGCCACTATGGAAGCGAGAGTGTGTCGGTTTATGCAGGGCCTTAGCCCCTTGGTTATTAATGAGGCCGCTACAGCTGCTTTGAATTCTGATATGAACTATGGGAAGATGGTGGCATTATCTCAAGCTACAGAGAACTGTAAGTTGAAGAATAGAATGGAGCGAGTGGGTAGCAGCAAGGCCCGATCCACGAGCAACTTTGGTGGTTAATTTTGTGGTGGTGGTGGTAGGTCAGCATTCAGGGGAGGGTTATTAGGGCCATCCCAGTCTTTTGCTTAGTCGTTAGTCAGTGCACCACCATTAGGGCCTAGTTAGCAGCAACAGAGTCGTTATAGACCCGGTCAAGGCAACAGGGGGTCCTACCAGCAGGGTCGGCCTGGTGGGAGATTCCAACAGCAACAAATGCCCCTATGCCTTAGGTGTGGAAAGATGCACTTGGGAATCATTTATATGGACCTACCCATATGCTATGGGTCCGAATTGAGGGGTCACATTCAGAGGGATTGCCATTCGACTCACCAGGGTGTGGGCAAGGGTACGACATAACTTGCCAGTTCTGCAGCTACTACATCAGTAGCACCTCCTCCAGCTCGAGATACTCCCGCACCCGCAGGGCGTGGTGTAGCTAGGGGTGGTACACAGAATTCAGGAGGACCCATCAGTTTCTGCGCTATGAAGGGTCGCCAGAGTTTAGATGCTTCTCTAGATGTTGTCATAGGTATATTGACTGTCCAACCTCATGATGTGTATACTCTTATTGATCCCGGTTCCACTTTGTCCTATGTCACTCCTTATGTTGCTATGGAATTTGGGATAGAACCGGAACAGCTTCATGAGCCGTTCTCTATATTTACTCCGGTTGGTGAGTCTATTGTGTCCATGCAGGTTTATAGGGATTGTGTTGTCACGGTGCATGGTCAAGACACCCTGGCCGATCTTATTGAATTGGGGATGGTTGATTTTGATGTAATAATTGGGATGGACTGTCTTTATTCATGTTTTACCAAGCTTGACTGTCGAACCAAAACCGTTAGATTTGAATTTTCAAATGAGTCAGTGACTGAATAGAAGGGGGATGATGTGGTGCCGAAAGGTAGGTTTATTTTTTACCTTAAGGCCACGAAGATGATTAACAAGGGGTGTATTTACAATTGGGTCTGAGTTACGGACAACAATGTTGAGGCACCTGCTCTTGAGTCCGTGTCGGTTGTGAATGAATTTTCGGAGGTCTTTCCAGATGAGCTCCCTGGGATTCCATTTAGATAGGGAGATTGATTTTGGGATTGATGTGATGCCGGGCACGCAGTTTATATCTATTCCTCCCTACAGAATGGCACCGACAGAATTGAAGGAGCTATAGGAAAAATTGAAGGATTTGTTAGAGAAAGGTTTAATTTGGCCGAGTATGTTGCCTTGGGGCGCACCAGTTCTATTTGTAAGAAAGAAGGATGGGTCGCTAAGAATATATATTGACTATTGGCAGCTCAACAAGGTTACAATCAAAAATAAGTACCCACTTCCAAGGATAGATGACTTGTTTGACCAATCGCAAGGTGCTAAGTATTTCTCCAAGATTGATTTAAGATCCGGGTATCACCAATTAAAGATTAGGGAGTGGGATATTTCGAAAACAGCTTGCAGGACCTGGTATGGGCACTTCAAATTCCTGGTAATGTCTTTTGGGCTAACAAATGGCCCCGCAACTTTCATGGATCTTATGAATAGAGTCTTCAAGACTTTTCTTGATCCCTTCGTGATTGTGTTTATTGATGATATCCTTGTATATTCGCGAAGTCGAGTGGACCATGGTGATCATCTTAGGGCAGTTTTGTAGACCTTGTATCAGTACCAATTATATGCGAAATTTTTGAAATGTGAATTTTGGCTCGAATCTGTCACGTTCTTCAGTCATGTTGTCTCTAGATAAGGAATTAAGGTTGATCATCAGAAGATTGCAGCTCTGAAGAATTGGCCTAGACCTACTACCCCAACTGAGATTCGAAGTTTCTTGGGCTTAGTTGGATATTATAGGAATTTTGTGGATGGGTTCTCTACCCTTGCCTCTCTGTTGACTAAATTGACGCAGAAGGCGATTAATTTCCAATGGTCAGATTCTTGTGAAAGGAGCATCTAGGAGTTGAAATCGAGATTGACTACGGCACCTGTGTTGACTCTACGAATGGTATAGATGTGTTCGTGGTATATTGCGATGCTTCAAGAATCGGAACTTGGGTGTGTATTAATGCAACATGGCAAGGTGATAGCTTATGCTTCTAGGCAACTCAAGAAAAAGGCAAATGTTGTGTCGGATGCTCTTAGCCAGAAATCTATCGGCAGTTTGGCTCACTTGGAGGAATATCAAAGGCTGTTGGCCAAGGAGGTTCATCGGTTGGCTAGTTTGGGAGTTTGTCTTGCAGATTCTAGTGAAGAAGGGGTAATTGTGCAAAATAAGGCTGAATCATCGCTTGTGGTGGAATTCAAGGAGAAGCAATACAACGATTCATTATTGGTACAATTGGAGGAGGGAATTCATAAACATAAGACCATGGCCTTTTCTCTTGGCATGGATGATGGTACACTAAGGTACCAAAGGGCGACTATGTGTTCCAAATGTAGATGATCTTTGGGAAAAAATCATGACCAAGGCTCACACTTCTAGGTATTCCATGCACCCAGGCTCTACAAAGATGTATCATGATCTTAGGAAAGTCTACTGGTGGAATGATATGAAGTCCAATGTAGCGGACTTTCTGGCAAGATTTCCAAATTGTCAGCAAGTGAAGGCCGAGCACCAAAGGCCCGGTGGTTGGCACAGAACATAGAAATTCCAATGTGGAAGTGGGAGATGATCAATATGGACTTTGTGGTGGGACTACCTCGCACGCCTCGCAAGTTCGACACGATTTGGGTAATTGTGGACCGACTCACGAAATCAGCATACTTCTTACCTGTTAAGGCTACCAACATAGCAAAACAGTATGCTCAGTTGTATATCACGGAAATAGTCAGGTTGCATGGCACTCCAGTTTCTATTATCTCAGATCGAGGGGCACATTTCACGGCTAGTTTTTGGAAGAAATTTTAGCATGCTTTGGGTACTCAGGTGAATCTTAGTACAACCTTTCACCCGCAGACTAATGAGCAGGCAGAGTGGACTATTCAGACGCTTGTGGATATGTTGTGTGCTTGCGTTCTTGACTTCAAGGGTAGCTGGGATGATCATTTTCCACTCATAGAATTTTCCTACAACAACAGTTATCATGCTAGCATTCAGATGGCATAGTTCAAGGCTTTATATGATAGAAGATGTAGATCTCCCATTGGATGGTTCGAGATTGGGGAAACAGAGCTGATAGGGCGAAACCTCGTGCATCAGGCTATATAGAAGGTTAAGAACATTACAGAATGGTTGAAAACTGCTCAAAGTCGTCAAATTTCCTATTTGGGTGTGCGTCGCAGAGATTTGGAGTTTAAAGAGGATTCTTGGGTATTCTTGAAGATTTCCCCCATGAAGGGTGTAATGCAGTTTGGTAACAAAGGGAAGCTGAGTCTGAGGTATGTCGGACCGTACAGAATCATTCAGAGGATTGGTTGGGTGGCTTACAAGCTTGAACTACCTCCAGAGATGTATTTAGTGCACCCAGTGTTTCCGTATCCATGTTGAAGAAGTGGTTGGAGTCCGTCGCTCATTGTTCCAGTTGAGGCTATTGAGGTTAATGAGGAATTGACTTATGAAGAGATTCCAGTTGTCATTCGTGATGGGCAAGTCCATAAGCTGAGAAATAAAGAAATTGCCTCCGTGAAAGTGCTATGGTGAAACTAATAGGTTGAAGAGGCCACTTGGGAGGCCGATGAATAGATGAAGAAGTACCCCCATTTGTTTGAATAGCTATATAATCGATTCTATGAAATTGTTCCCTGTTAATTATGTATCATTTGTACAGATGGTGTTAAGGGTGTTCTTTTTTGGTGATATATTGCTCGTGAGGCCACGGTTGGCATTGTTTTGATATTATGTTGCATTGTTGGTTCATGTTTATGTTGTTAGGGTTGGTTTATGGGATTCTCTGGCAAGTAGATAGGCCCAGTTACAGTGGAAACTCTAGCGAAATTTTTGGAAATTTAGGGAGTTGCTAAAACAAATTTGGAACAGCTGGTGTATGGAATAACAGCTGAGTCACATTGGTTTCGAATGGCAGATTTTGACCCTCATTCGAGGATGAATGATCTTAAGCGGGAGATGATGTAAGGCCCCATAAAATTTCACCTAAAACCCAGGGGTTTTGTGATGCCAAGTAAGACTTATGGACTTCTTGGGTTGAACAGCGTGTTGGGGAGTTGAAGAAAATTTTTTGGCAGAGTAGGGCGCTTTTGCGGTCCATTATGCGGTCACAAAACTGATCTGCGGACCGCAGATCCACCGCAGAGTAAAGTAGAGAACTGAGCAAAAATTGGGATGATATTTTTGCGGTCAATTATGCGGCCGCATAATCGTTTCACTGGCAGCACAATCCATCGCAGATCCAGCATAAAGAATTCTGGAGGGGAATTCTGCTGCGCATTATGCGACCCCAGAACTGGTCTGCACACTGCAGACCTAACCAAAATAGTGCAGTTTTGGGACCCTTTTCTGTGGTCCCCTTTGCGGGCCACATACATGTTTTGCGATCCGGTCTGTGACAACATACCAGACTTCGTAGAGTTTAAGTTTGGAAAATTTCACCCGATCCCATTTTCATAGAAATAACTTGTGTGTTATTTTGGCTGGTCCTAACTGATATTTTGAGAGAGGGGAGTGGTCTAGAGTGAGAGGGGAAGTTCCTAAGGTTATTGTTTACCAATCCTTGCTCAAGTCTCGAAGAATTCACAAGAAAAGGTCACAAAGTCTTCATCCAAGAGGTAAGGTTCCATACCCTAGTCTTCAATTTTGAGTATGGGGTAGAAGATGTGTAATGGGGAGTGTAATTCTTAGGTGTGGCGGTGTTATCTATGCATGAATGTACCAACAAAGTTGTAGGAATGTTTTTGAGCTAGAAAAGGGTAGTTATTGGGTTGGGGATGAAGGAATCCACCATAGGAGGATCTTGAAACCTTAATGCACACCTAGTGTTTGATCAAATGCTCAAATGAGCTGGAACTATGTTCTCCTTCCTAATTTGTGTTCAATTTTCTTGTATCTCTAAATAGATCGAAATGGCTAAGAATTCTGGAACATCGTAGTAATTTTAAAAGCTCAAGGCGAGGTATGTTGTCTAAACACTTCTCTTAGAATTAAACCCCGCAATATTCTCGTAAGTCCCAAGTTGTTCATTATTAATTGATTATTCCAAATAAGCCTTGTTTCGAAAGATATATGTTCAATATGTATTCCAATGTTCTTCTTATGTTATATTCTATTTGAAAATATGCTCGAAGCATGGGTTGCATATCCAAATGTTGTATCTTTAAGTCATGATTCAAATGAAGGCTATTATGTCAAATTGTGTAAGAAATCTCAATGTGTTTAACATTCTTATTTGCTCAATATGTGGACTTAAAGTCTTGAATAGAAATGCTCTGTTGTTGGTGAACCGTGATAATGTTTAAAAGCGGAAGAGATGATTATGAAATATGAAATTCGACAACGTGCCAAGAATGATATTACATTTGGGGCCACTAGTGCCAATGAAACTAAGAAACGTATAAAAGATGTTGAAATGAGTTGTGAATACTGTTAATAAATAAACGCCCTGGGAGTATCGTTCATCACCGAGGAAGGGTAGGTTGAAATAACCTAACCCCGAAACTACACGTGTCGGTGTAGCAGTGAATTGTGATTGTATCCCTTTATTGGGATGAGATTGATGTGAAGAGCATATTCCCCTTTATTGGGATGAGACGATTGCCAGAAAAGGGTGATGTCGATCCACACGGCATTGTGGTGAGGCGGCCTCGCCGGTGAGGTCGTGATCGGACGCCATGTGGCACACAAGATGGTGATTGTGCTTGAAATTTGTTATTGAGATATTGATTGAAATCATGATAATGATTCTGATTGTGGTTGATGTCTTTGGATGAGACGGCCAAGCCGATCGGGCCGTGATCAGACTCCGTGCTAAAATCACGGTGGTATATCGATGGTAAGATATCCGAACGTAAAATACTGGAAATTTACTTGACACTTATCTTGCTCCTAATTTGATGTTTTAGTATTGTCTGAGGCTTCCATTGATTTGTGATTGTCCTTCCTTGTGTTATCGTTTGTTCTAACGAGAGGGTTTTTAGTCTTACATACTAGTGTTAATCCTTATGTACTAACGTCACTTTTGCCGGGGGCGCTCCATCTTTAATGGATGCAGGTGGTTCCACAACAGGTGGCATTGATCATTGATAGCAGTGCACCCTCTTCTCAGCAGATTTGTTGAGCCCCACTTCATTCGAGGTCGTGTATCTTTTGTCCCACGTGTATTATGTTTTGAGGTTTTGTCGGGGCTTTGTTGCCGGCGTTATCATAGTATTTTCTATCCGTAGAGGCTCCGTAGACACACTGTAGGTTTTATATGGGTGTTGGGAAAGTCAAAGTAGCCTTGTTGTATTTGAATCACTTGTTGCACTTTAACTATGATTGTGTATGTATTTTAAGACTATAAAATGAAGTAACTAATGGTAATGGCATTGGCATTGTTCATGGAATCCACTCAATGTTTAATTAATGATATAAATGTATTTTCTCTTTATTCATGGGCGAGTTGGGTAGAAGGTATTGTAAAGGCTTGCTTGACCGGGATATCTCGATTGAGTGCCGTTCGCACTCCCCAAGGTCGAGGCATGACAGCGAGGGTCGCAATTGCAAACCTACTGTCGGAATTGCGACATCTGCAACTGAACAAAAGGGTGAAAAGTCGGGATCAAATCTCACTTTTCATATTTTAGAACCCTAGGCTCGGTAGGAGGTGATTTAGAGAGGGGATTTTTATCTACAAATAGTGGGTAAGTGATTCTAATCAATTTTCAATGATATTTCATGGCTATATCTTAGATTTAACATCAAATTTATGAGAATCAAAGAGTAAATTGGGGATTTTTGTCAAAGTTTAGAAAAATTAAGATTTGTGTTTTGAGAGTTGATTAGGACTCGGGCCCGAGAGTTGACGTTTGTTGACTTTTAGAGAATTGTGTAAAGATCAAAGCTTTATCTATTGTACTTGATTTTCCTTGCATTGTTTGATGTTATTAAGTTATATTGCGTTAGATTGAGCCATGTGGAGGCGAATTTTAGGGGAAAAGCTATTTTTGAGGGTTGATTTGGCCTAGTTGAGGTAAGTATCTTGCCTAACTTTGTGGGGTGGGGGG